>JBAKBP010029819.1:0-26605 GCA_037953745.1 Lithodes maja | reverse complement strand
GGAGGTCAACACGGAGAACGGATTATAGGAAATATGTTATTCCTGTGTGTGTGTGTGTGTGTAGGTGTGTGTGTGTAGGTGTGTGTGTGTGTGTTTGTGTAGGTGTGTGTGTGTGTAGGTGTGTGTGTGTGTAGGTGTGTGTGTGTAGGTGTGTGTGTGTGTGTGTGTAGGTGTGTGTGTAGGTGTGTGTGTGTGTGTAGGTGTGTGTAGGTGTGTGTGTGTGTGTATAGGTGTAGGTGTGTGTGTGTGTGTTTACGCTTGCGGGCGTGTTTACGGCGAAGAAGGCGTGGGAAACCAAACATGATAACATTACACAACATATCTAAAGGGTCAGTAGATAACATGAGTGAGTGTCTGTGACTGTCCACATGAGTGAGTGCCTGTGACTGCCCACATGTTTACCGCGTGTCATACAATCTGTGTGTTTTTACTTGACGGTAAACTGCCAATTCCTCTCCATATTTACTCAGCTATTAAATACGAAGACATAGTGGTGAAATATATCGCCAATCATAAAAACAGACACATAGTAGTTTCATATTCTTCCAGTAACTATCGATCAATCAGCAATAAAGGGATGCAATTTACCCTGAGCTGCAAACAAAGACTATAGTGAGTGAGGTAATGCCAGCCAACACGACTACCTGATGTGAACAATTCTGTAGGAAAGGTCAGGTGGTTCCGCGGACAACTTTAAGGGAGGATGGCCGCATTTATTGGCTTATTTATGTATGTTTTTATTTAATTTTTTAGCTTCCTCCCTAGACCTCCATCAAACTTTAAAAAAAAACATCCATTAGATCCCCCTTCTAGATTAATTTGTACATTTTTCGGCAGAACAATTCTTCCAGAATTACAGGCTCACTTTCGTTCGCCAGGACAAAAAATCGACACCTAAATAGCATAAAATGACTTAATATTTACAAAGAAATGGGGCGTAAAGTCTTATAATTGCAAACTAATGGAACGAACATCTTAAAATGTCAAAACTAATGGGGCTAAACATGAGGGAGAAGGGGGACCAGAAAAGCGACCCATCTCCCTTTAACACGTGCTTATTGTCACGTTCAACTTGCCTGTATTTCGCCAGGATCTATTATTAACATCAATATCCTTCTACTATATTGGTAATGCCTATACAGTATATATTACTGTATATATTGGTAATGCCTATACAGTATATATTACTGTATATATTGGTAATGCCTATACAGTATATATTACTGTATATATTGGTAATGCCTATACAGTATATATTACTGTATATATTGGTAATGCCTATACAGTATATATTACTGTATATATTGGTAATGCCTATACAGTATATATTACTGTATAGAAAGGAAGGTTTGAAACAGAGCTAAATTAGTTTTCTGGGGTTGTTTTTCTTTTTCTTGATCCTCTTCTCCCAAACTAATTTTCGGCCTATTAGATTGGCGATTTTAAGACCTATCGTTCCATTTAGGAGTCGATTTTTGCCTGGAGAGCGATAGCGGGTCTGCAATTTAGAAGGAACTTTTTCTACCGAAAAATGTACAAATTTATCTCGAAAGGGGTTCTTGGAGGTATATTTTTAAGCTTGATGGAACTGGAGGACGAAGGTTAGGACAGAGTACGCGGTCACAGGTTATAAGGTTTTATTTATAAGTTACAGAAGAAGTGCAAACAGGTATGTTGAAGGTGACTAATTGCTTGTAATTAATATTAATTTAATGGAGTGTGTATGTGTGTATATATATATACATATACACACACAATTCGGTAACAAGGCAGAACCTGAAAAAGGAAGGACACACTGGGGATAAGGAAGGGAGAGTGGGGAGCATGGGAGGGCAGCTAATATGTATTCTAGTGGTGTTGTAAACAAGATCTTAGCTAAAGTAGGAATATACTGTATATCTTTAATAATGATTAGAGATCAGGAGAGATCATATATCTATAACACATATATTCATATCGTTATATGCAAAGGGGACAGTTGCGTGTAATATTGAAGTTAAATCTTTAGTAGGGATCTCAAAGATAGAGAACAGCAATACTAACAGAAGGTACAAATCTCTGTTATCTCAGAAGGATTGTCTTTCCAGGTGTCTCGGGTAGACCCTGGTCCTCTCGCCTCCTTCCTTTTTGTTGCAAAATCGGGTGTCGTCTGGGTTGGTAGTTGTGGTACCTGGTTCTCGCTTTCTTTCTGCTGGGCTAGTGGCTGGCTTGGTGAAGGTGTTGTGTGCCTAGGGGATAGTAAAGTCGAAGTAACCTGGGTAACCGTTACTGCACCAGTGTCCTGGGTAAGCGACACTGGTTGTTCTACCTGGGCAAGCTAAGAACAATGGAGATCCTGGGTAAGCGTTCTCCTTCCAGCCTGGGTAAGCGCTGGAGGAGAGCTGCCGAGTAATTTCCACATCCGAACCTTTACCCTTTTTCGGTGCTAGTCAGTAGGGGCTGGCTTTCGGGGAAGAAGGGCAGGGGTGGTACATATGATAAGGCCAAAGATGACCCCCTCTATCATGGAGGTGTTAATTGTCAGCCTAGTGCGAGATGGGGTAGGTAGTGGAGACTCATTTTCTGTTGGCTGGCTGTGTAGAGGAGAATGTCTGCTACCATTCTCTTTGATGATAGCGGTTGGGAGAGACTTATATTTCTGGCGAGACATAGGTCCTTCTTACTTGGTGTATTTGGCAGGAGAGATATTAGGGGTAGGGTATCCATCAAGGGTGCTTGTAATATTGGCAGTGGTGGGACGGTTTGGTTGGTGGCAATCGTTGTTGCAATCCTGCATTCTGGTATCGTTGCAACCTGGAGTTCTGGCATATCAAACAATAATAATAATGAAATAAAATAAAATAACAAAATAAATCCTTTGCTTAAAGTGGGTCCGACATTGAATTATACAAAGGAATATAAGTGTGTCATTGGTTAATAAAGAAATCTCGTTGTGACATGGACAATGTTGAATGTGGCTTCTTTCTTTTATTCTTCCCTGCCTGCCTATAATTTTGTATTATTAGCTCAAGCGAACGAACACTCCTCACTTCCGAACAGTCCTGTAGATTATTTTCTCCTAATCCTTCCTACCCATTATATAAAGACCTCTCCTTAAGTCTCCTCTTTCTCCCATTTAGTATCTTCTACTTACAAGTGATCGTCTCTTTGTTATAGAAATATTGAAATAACTGTCTTGATGGTGCAATGCTTAGAGTGTTTAGGATCTGTATGTGGTAACCAGGTTCGAATCCCAGTAGGATCATAATGCTTTCATTAATTTCATTGGAAAGTGTTTGGTGTTGGGAATGAAATAAATAAATTAGATTGTATTTCCTCCGTGTTTCTCTGTGTTGCTATAATGTTTTGTTAACTATACTCCCGTCCTGCATCAGAGCCCTCACACAGTCTCCTCTCCATCGTCACTTTAGTCTAGCTTATAATATATTTTCCTGCATATCTTCCACTCCATCTTTCCTCTCTTAAGGGGAGATGGGCCGTTTTTTCTGGTCCCCTTTCTTCCTCATGGTTATCCCCATTAGTTTTGAGATTTTAAGAGCTTCGCCCCATTAGTTTGTCGATTTTAAGACCTTTCGCCTAATTTCTTTGTCAATATTAGGACTTTTCGTGCCACTTAGATATCGATTTTTTCCTGGCGAGCGATAGCGAGCATGTAATTGTGGAGGAGCCGGCCTTCGGCCGTGACATTCTTTCTACCGAAAAATGTACAAATTAATCTCGTGGGAGATCTAATGAATGTTTTTTAAAGTTTGAATGGAGGTCTAGGGAGGAAACTAAATTAATAAATTAATATATAAATAAATAGACCCCAAACAATAACCACTGTCCCCTTAACCCTTTTAGGAATATGACGCATTTTGACAATTTATTCTGGCTATCATTAGACGATTTTTATACAACTTAAGGTGAACTTGTGGGAATTAAATAGTTAATTGAGATAGTATTTACCCCTTTAATTAATAGATATCCTTCCTAAATGGCATAACATCGTCTATTGATGACCGGCATACAGTGAACAAATGCGTCTTAGATCCTCAAGGGGCTAAGGGGAGAAGGGCCGGTTTTGTGGACCACTTTCTCCCTCGTGTTTAGCCTCATTAGTTTTTGAAAATTTTAAGACGTTCGGCCCATTAGTTTGACGATTTTAACACCTTTCGCCCCATTTCGTTGTCAAATTTAAGACCTTTCGTGCCATTTAGCTGTCTATTTTTTTAATGGCGAGCGATAGCGAGCCTGTAATTTTAAGAGGAACCGGCCGGAAATTTTGTCTACCGAAAAATTTACAGATTTATCTTGAAGGGGGTCTAGGGAGTGTAATTTTAAGCTTGATGGACGTCTAGGGAACAAACTAATAACTTCCCCATAATTACTAGATATCCTTCCCAAATGGCATACAATCGTCTATTGATAACCAAGATACAATGGACAAATGCGTCTTAAGATCCTCAAGGGGCTGACTTACTCTCACTCTCACTCTCTCTCTCTCTCATTCATTGTCAACTTGTGGAATGGGCTTCCCCGAGACGTTATAGACTGCAGCACCGTTGATTCATTTAAACTCCGCTTAGACAAATATCTCGCATCAAACCCGCGACTGACTGCGTTTGTAAATGAATAACTTTATTGTATACCCCCCTCAGTTACTAACCCATCTGTCCCCTACTAACTTCCTAATCCTGCCACGGACATTAGTTCTAGGGCAGTAGTTCCCTTTCCAATGTTCCCTTACCCACTCTAAACCACTGTTTGGACACTTGATCCTCAGTGTTTTGGAGGACAAGCAGCCTAGAAGGGTCACTAGACCTGTTGTTGCTTGATTTCCTTTGTACTCCTTTGTACTCTCTATCTCTTTCTCGTAAACTCTTCCCTCACGTTATCTCACGACGACCCCCCCCCCCACACACACACACACCTCTTTTCCCACGGCACGCGTCATCTCAACAACTCCCCCAGTGTTAAGGGGGAGATAGGCGCTTTTTATGGACCCCCTTCTCCCTCATGTTCAGCATATTGGGGAGGTGTGGTGGAGTGGTCTTGCCACTGGCCTGGTAATCCAAAGGACCCGGGTTCAAATCCCGATGTATCAATGGGAAGATATTATTGGGATGAAATTTGTGCTGTACCTAGTATCAGTGCATTACCACAAGCCCACCGAAACATCAATAAAATACCCTCATTGTTCCCTGATTAAATAGCACTGTATGAATATTCCCATATTCAAAATATGCTATAGGGGTGCAATGCCTGGTGAGTTATCTGCTCAACAGGTGGCGTTGTGTGTGTGTAAGTGTGAGAGTCCGAGTGTAGGGGGTGAGACAGTGAAGCACGGGAACGAGGTGGCTTCAGAGATGGGGTTGTTTCGGGCCATGAGTGAGCACTGTGCCTCATGTGAAGGCAAGATGGCAGGTGCTCGTTGTACTCTACGTGCTTCACATGTCTCACTCCCTAGACTGGAACAAGACCTCACGGGCTTCACTGTTCATTATAAAGCGGTGAATGTTAAGGCTCTCAGCCTATGCCCGAGAGGAAGTAAGTTGGAATATAGAAAAAAAATATATATATATATTAGTTTTGAGATTTTAAGACGTTTGGTCCATTAGTTTGGCGTTTTTAATACTTTTCGCCCCATTTCTTTGTCAATATTAAGATATTTCGTGCTATTTAGGTGTCGATTTTTTCCTGGCGAGCGATAGCGAGACTGTAATTTTAAAGATAAACCGACCTTCGGCCGGAACATTTTCTACTAAAAAATATACAAATTTATCATGAAGGGGGGTCTAGGGGGTGTTTTTATAAACTTGATGGAGGTCTAGCGAGGTAACTAAAAAATAAACGAAAACATTAATTAATAGACAAAAAAAAAACGGCCCATCTCCCCTTAACTTGCTGAAACTTGCACTCTCTCGTAAACTCTTCCCTCCCATTATCTCAAAAATAAATAAATACATGGACCAAAAAAACAGCACTCCCCCCCCCCCCCCCCCCCCACACACACACTGTTAATATAAGCCCCAGCGCCGCCCTGACCACCTCACACTTGTTACTGAGCTACCAGGATGAAGGTCGGACTGTTGGTACTCCTGCTGGGGGTCATTGGTGCCGGGGCCGCGCCTCAGGGTGAGAAACAACACGCACTTTTTTTTTTTTTTTCTATGTGAGTGAGGGAGACAAAAGGTAGAACTGCCTGTATCGAGTGCCTCCCCCAGAGTTGAAAGAGCGAAAGGGCCAAAGGACGTTCGAGCCAAAATGCCTGGACACACGGAATTTGGAAGAGGGAAAGGGAAAGACTGATTCTGGGAGAGAGTTCCAGAGCTCAGCAGTTGAATAGAAGAAAGACTGCGAATAACGTTTCACTCTTGCGTTGGAGAGTTGCACAGAGTAGGGGTGAGATTGTGTTGTAAGACGGGTACTACGTACCCTACGTAGAGGTGGTGGTACGCAAGTCAATGATTGGCTGAATCATGGTACTCCGAATCCTTGTGAAACACTGGCTTGAGTTTCGAGAGGGGCTGCTTGAGACCTCGGTGAAGACCAGTGACTCATGGTTGAGGAAAGTCAACCACTTGGGGTTGACCGAGTCGCGGCCTGGGAGCTCGCGCGGAGAGACTGTCAAGAATGGAGTCGGAGGGTGAGTGAAAAGTAGGAAGGAAGTTATCTTATAACTGTCTGTCCACCTTTCCAGAGCGTGCGTACGCCAGCCATGTCCGGTGCTTCGCGGACCAAAACCTCAATGGCGAGTGGTGGGACATTAACGAGCCCAACCCACACCTTGGCTCCATCAACTTCGACAACACCATAGAGAGCGTTAAGGTCACCGGCATGTCAGTATAACCATAGCAGATTTCTCATTTATTGTACACCTTATTTTTGTTTCAAAGATAATTTCATCAAGAGTGAAATACATGATTGCGTATTATATACCAGTACATACTTGTATACATACAGTATATATACAGTACCGTATTCATGATATGAACATCAATCAATCAATAACATTAACAATGAATCGGCCTTTGGCAACGGCAAATTTATCTCGAAGGGTCTCTAGAGTCTAGAGGGTATTTTTGTTATGCTTGATGGAGGTCTAGACTATACAAAATACATCATAATTATATAAATTGACCGTTTGAAGATTATGACTCGTATTGACCGTTGATAGAGGTCTAGAGAGCAAAGGAAGACACATACTGTATATGTACCGGTAATAATAAATAACAACCACCACTAAATAATCTACGGTCCCCTACAGGTGGCTCTTCTACGACGACCCAGACTACAACAGTAACAGTGAGGCCTACATGTGTTACGTACATGGCCTAGACTACAGCATCACCCTACCTAACAATTGTAGAAATATGGTTAGTCCACACCACCCCTACCCCTGTCTCCCTCATGCTTAGCCCCTACCTGATGAGTGTAGCAATATGGTTAGTCCACACCACCCCTACCCCTGTCTCCCTCATGCTTAGCCCCTACCTGATGAGTGTAGCAATATGGTTAGTCCACACCACCCCTACCCCTGTCTCCCTCATGCTTAGCCCCTACCTGATGAGTGTAGCAATATGGTTAGTCCACACCACCCCTACCCCTGTCTCCCTCATGCTTAGCCCCTACCTGATGAGTGTAGCAATATGGTTAGTCCACACCACCCCTACCCCTGTCTCCCTCATGCTTAGCCCCTACCTGATGAGTGTAGCAATATGGTTAGTCCACACCACCCCTACCCCTGTCTCCCTCATGCTTAGCCCCTACCTAACACCACCACCCCTACCTGTCTCCCTCATGCTTAGCCCCTACCTGACGAGTGTAGCAATATGGTTAGTTAATAACCCTACCTGTCTCCCTCAAGCTTAGCCCCTACCTGACGAGTGTAGCAATATGGTTAGTCCACACCACCCCTACCCCTGTCTCCCTCAAGCTTAGCCCCTACCTGACGAGTGTAGCAATATGGTTAGTTAATACCCCTACCTGTCTCCCTCATGCTTAGCCCCTACCTGACGAGTGTAGCAATATGGTTAGTTAATACCCAACCTACCTGCCTCCCTCATGCTTAGCCCCTACCTTATGAGTGTAGCAATATGGTCAGTCAACATCTCTCCCCCCCCCACCCCCACTTCTCCCCTCCCCCCAACAAAGGAGTACAAAGGAGTACAAAGGAACTCAAGCAACAACAGGTCTAGTGACCCTTCTAGGTTGCTTGTCCTCCAAAACACTGAGGATCAAGTGTCCAAACAGTGGTTTAGAGTGGGTAAGGGAACATTGGAAAGGGAATTACTGCCCTGGAACTAATGTCCGTGGCAGGATTAGGAAGTTAGTAGGGGACAGATGGGTTAGAAACTGAGGGGGGGATAAAATAAAGTTATTCATTTACAAACGCAGTCAGTCGCGGGTTTGATGCGAGATATTTGTCTAAGCGGAGTTTAAATGAATCAACGGTGATGCAGTCTATAACGTTTCGGGGAAGCCCATTCCATAAGTTGACAACTCGATTGAAGAAGAAATTCTTAGATTCGTGTGAGTTAAAAGATTTACCAATAATTTTGCAACCGTTTCCCCTCGTGTAATTAGATTGGTCGATAGTGAAGTACTTACTACAGTTCATATTGTCGATGCCTTTGATGATTTTGAACACTTGAATTAAGTCCCCTCTTAATCTGCGCTGGGTTAAAGGAAATAGATTTAATTCTCTAAGACGCTCTTCGTATGGTTTGTTCTTTAGGCTAGGTATCATTTTGGTAACTCTACGTTGAACTCGTTCTAGCTTGTTTATATCTTTTTGGTAATAAGGGCACCAGGATTGAACACAGTATTCCAGAAGAGGGCGGACTAAGGAATTGTAAAGGGTTAGGATAACTTCTTTGGATTTATGCTCAAATGACCTGCCTATAAAGCCAATTATTTTGTTTGCCTTCTTAACAACTTCTGAACATTGTTGACTCGGTTTTAGGTTACTCGATATTGTTACTCCCAGATCGGTTTCTCTGTTTACATTCTTAAGCTGAGTGCCATTCATCGAATAGTTTGCTTTCTCATTTAGGTATCCGATATGTAGTACTTTACATTTATCCGCATTGAAACTCATTTGCCAAATTTGGGCCCAACATGACAATTTATCTAGATTGTGTTGCATATATTTTGAGAGTACGCTATTTGCAATTTTTGTATGGTCAGCAAATTTTGAGATTGTACAGGTGAGACCCTCATCTATGTCATTGACGTAAATTAGAAAGAGAATTGGTCCTAGTACCGATCCCTGGGGTACCCCGCTACTTACATTGGTCCATTTAGATGCCTTACCGTTTATGACTACTCTTTGCTTTCTGTCCTGAGCCAATTTTCTATCCATTTCAACACACCGTCTTGTATTCCATGCGCTTTTAGTTTTAGCAGTAAACGTTTGTGGGGAACTTTGTCAAAGGCCTTTTGAAAATCAAGGTATATAATATCTACAGCTTTACTCTCATCGTAGAGGTTGAGGATATCGTGGAAGAAGTCTAAGAGGTTTGTTAAACAGGAACGTTTTTTACGAAAGCCGTGTTGAGTATCTTTAAGTATGTTATTTTCCTCTAAGTGATTTACGAGTCTGTCTCGTATGACCGTTTCTAGCATTTTACATACAACTGAGGTTAAGCTAATTGGACGATAGTTACTGGGTAGGGATTTGCTGCCTTTTTTTAATATCGGTGTTACGTTGGCTAGCTTCCACTGATCGGGCATAGTTCCAGACTGCAAGGATTTATTGAATAGTAATGTCAGTGGTTTGGAGAGCTCATCCTTAGCTTCCTTTAGAACTCTAGGCGAAATTGTATCAGGTCCAGGCGTTTTATTTACCTTGAGTTTATCTAAACAATTCAATACTTCTTTCTCTGTAACGGTGATATTGCTTAGAACATCTGAATTATCAATCTGAATCGGCGATGGTGTAGGGATATCACTGAGGTCTTCTGTTGTAAAAACTGATGCAAAGAAGGTATTGAGGGCATTACTCATTTGTACTTCGTCTTTGGTGTATTCTCCATTTTCATCGACTAACGGTCCAACAGTTGAAGTAACTACTTTTTTCTTTCTGATATAACTATAGAATTCTTTCGAGTTTGTTTTACTTTGATTCGCAATATGTAACTCTAAGGTCTTTTTACTTTGCTTAATTAACTTTTTGGCTTTGCGTCGTAGCTCTACAAATTTCACCCGTTCTTCGTCATTTTGTGAGGATTTTAATCTATCATTAGCAAATTTTTTAGCAAGCAGGCAGTTTGAAATATCTTTATTCCACCATTTGGGCTTATTATTATGGCCTGGACGCCGTATTTTCGATGGTATGCAGTCTTGCACTGCTTTTAGGTAAGTGGTTTCGAATAACTTCCAAGATGTATTTATGTCGTTATTGTTAATTAAAAAGCTCCAGTCAGTTTCTTTAAACATAGCTCTAAGTTTATGGAAGTTTGCTGTCTTGAAATTAGGGACTTTTTCGATGCTACTATTTGGTTCGTTACTAGTAAACTTTAAAGTGAAAGTTATCGTACGATGGTCGCTGTTACTAAATTCATCACCAACATTCAAATTCTCTATTAATTCTTCTTTTGTTGCAAGTACAATGTCAAGAACGTTATTACCACGGGTCGGCGTTCGAACAAATTGATAAAGCGAACTCTCTTCCAAGTTCGTATACAAGTCATGTCCGGAGTGCGAAGTAAGAGTATCGCCCCACTTGGTCACAGGTAAATTAAAGTCGCCAAAAATTACGGTATCTTGTGAGTTACTTACATCTGCAATTTGTTCGTAAATTTCTCGGTCAGTTTGCACTGATTGAGCTGGAGGTTTGTATATTAATACAAGTATTATTTTTGATCCTTTATTATTCTTTATTAGCACAAAAGATGCGTCGACATTCACAATTTGAGGTTTTGACAAGAGGGTAGGGTTAAGACTTTCTTTGATATAAAGTAAAACGCCACCTCCATTTCGATTTATTCGGCTTTTCTCAAACATTACATAACCGGGAAGTGAATACTCTGCTAAAAAGTCTCTATCTTCTGTATTGAGCCAAGATTCTGTTATGCCAATCACATCATAATTTTCTGTAAACACTAGCTCCTCTAAATCTGAAAATTTATTGCGTATGCTACGAGCGTTTGCATAGAAAACCTTTAAATTTGTTATTTTAGAACTCACGGAACGCTCTTTAATAATATTTTTGGTTCTTGTCGGATCTACATTTATGTTCATGGCTGTCCTCGGTCCTCGCTGTCTTCGGTCCTTATCGCTGGTGGTCCTCGGTTGCCTCTGTCCAAGTCCAGTCCAACAACATGGTCAGTCAATCCCACCCCACCTCTCCCCAATATAGTCAGTTGGTTTTTATGCCCCCCCCCCCCCCCCCCCTCCTTCTCCCTCATGTTTTGCCCCATTAATTTTCAGATTTTAAAACGTTCGCCCCATTAGTTTGACGATTTTAAGACCTTTTACCCCATTTCTTTGTCAATATTAGGACTTTTTGTGCTATTTACTGTAGGTGTCGAATTTTTCCTGGCGAGCGATAGCGAACCTGTAATTTTAGGAGGAATCGGACTATGACCGGGACATTTTTCTACCCAAAAATATACAAAATTATATCGAAGGTTGATGGAGGTCTAGCGAGGAAACTAAATTGAAAATCGAAAATAATAAATTGCTAGCTCGCTATCGTTCGCCAGGACAAAATCGAAATTTAAACATCACGATAGGTCTTAAAATTGACAAAGAAATAGGGTGAAAGGCTTATTATTCGCCAAACTAAAGGGACGAAAGTCTTCAAATATCAAAACAAATGGGGCTAAGCATTAGGAAGAAAGGGGTCCAGATAAAAACACCATGATAAATAATAATGATAATAATGATAATAATGATAATAATGATAAAAATCATTATTAATGATTCTATGAGGCACTATTTTGGGTTCTATTTGGTGAAACTCGCTGAATAAGAAATATCAGCAACTACAATTTCGTATACCTACCAGCATCCTTTGATAATTTCTCATAGATTCACCAGAATTAAGTTATATATATATATATATATATATATGAATTGGTAAGCGAGTGTGTTAGTCAGTTAGTGTATCAATTAATTAAACATATTTACCTATTTTCTATTATTCTAACTCCCACCAGATTATTTATCTCGTCTGCGCCGTAAATTAGATTAGTTTATCAGGCATTTAGTTAGACAGTGAGCCAATTAGTTAATTATGCAAATAATTATCTATTCTCACATCCTTTCTTTTAATAACCATCAGATCACTTCCATTCGCTATGCTGGCAGCCCGTACGAGCTGAACGAGGACAGCTGGAACGTGTATGACGGGGAGTACTTCAAGGGCCCAACCCTCTTTGGTACCAATGATACCCCTGACCTAACCTTCCTTGATCAGCGCATCTCATCCATCATCATCATTGGCAAGAGTGACTGGACTTTCTGCACGTAAGGAATATAACATCTTAACCCATTGACTATGGTAGGCTTCAACTGAGCTAAAAAAAAACATGTTAATGTTAAGGGCCTTTCACACATAGGCGAGTCTGTTCACGACGACCCTAAACTTGGCAAACGGGGTGCAATCTGCGGCGTAGTTGTGCACATGCGACCCACAGTCTGGGGCGTCCTCTAGGTGCCCCTACGTATTGGTTTGGCGCAGTAAACTTTTTAGCGGATTACAATTTTGGCCATCTTGTCGAGGCCAATTATATTGGCATGTGTCATCATGAAACCTTCATGTTAACGTCTTGATAACGTCGTTACCGTCATAATACTGTCATGGAACCGTTGGAGATGTCGAATGACACAGACGATGTCAAAACTACACACGACCGTACAATGACGCCTAAACTAAAGTTGGGCCATCGGTGTCTGTCGCCATGAAGCTGACTTCCCAGGTGTTACCCGGTTATGCTCCGCTGCTGTGACCGTCGTGACGGTGTCATTCCCCCGTCAGCGATTATCTTTTTACGGTTCTTACACCGTCATCCCACGGTCGTCCCCCGTTATTTACGTGCCCATTTGTCCATGATTATCACCGACTCTCATTGTCATGGCGGTCGTGGCCAAGATCGCATATGTGTGAAAAGCTCTATGGGCAGAATAAAAGCATATATCATCATCTGCATCACCATTGGCATGTGTGAATGGGCTTTCTGCACGTAAAGAAGTCAACATCAAATTAATCCCCTCCTTTGCTGATCAAAAGTTGACAGTAATCCCCTCCTTTGCTGATCAAAAGTTGACAGAAAAAGCGCTTGTGTGACAA
Source organism: Lithodes maja (assembly GCA_037953745.1). NCBI lineage: Eukaryota > Metazoa > Arthropoda > Malacostraca > Decapoda > Lithodidae > Lithodes > Lithodes maja. Next base: position 13,326 of record JBAKBP010029819.1, on the reverse strand, counting down.
CGCCTCAAGGCTTTGCAGTACATAAGGGACGTACGAATATGGGCAATTTTCAGGAGTTCTACTGACTCTGAACTTAATAGATTCATTACCTGATGGTAAAACTTTTCTAGCATATTTCACACCATCTAACTTGCTCATATTGATATGCTAGAATCCGTCTCACACTCAATTATAGACCTTACAGGTTACCTTATCTTATTACTCTCCTTTAGAGTACCTGCTGGTTTAATCTTTGATTGTAAATTAAACTTTACAGAATGAGTTGCATCATTCACTGATATCATAACTTCTGAGTTATATTGTTTACATCCTTCAATAAGTAGAACACTAACTCATATACAAATATCACTCGTGTGTGTACCGGTACCATTTCAGAGTACATTTATTTGCGTTACTGAGTTTGCAAATCTTTGTTGCAAATGTAACTTCCACTTGGCATGAATTAAGTATATGTTCTTATTAAGCTTTTGCCAAATTACCGATATTTTTATACTCCCCCAACATATTAAATTAATATACCCTAGAATTGAAAGGGCGAAACAGTATCCCATTATATATATATATATATATATATATATACTGTATATATATATACTGTATATATATATACCGTATATATATTTTTTTCTTCTGATGTATGTACACTTTAAAGCTACCGCCCACAATTATGTAATTTGTGTTCTGAGGTGAAATAGTTATAATTGATTTGTTATTGTTACTGACAGAGGTTTGAGCTACACCGGGGCCTGTGCTTGCCTCCGTACAGACACTTCCCATGATCATGCTATATTCAACAACCTTGATCTTGGTATCTTCCCAGAGGTAGGTTTAAGATTTACGATATATATATATATATTATATATATATATATATATATATATATATATATATATATATATATATATACTGTATGTTACAGTCAGACTGTGAAACTAGGCATTTCATGATATGACTAAGTATTTCATTCAATCTGTGAAATGACTGGTTACTACCTGGTTACTAACCTAACTTAGGTTAGGTTAGGTAAGGTTATATTGATCTCCGCCTATTATTTATGAAGTGAAGCAAACTGTTCACACAACGACACACCTCAATCTGCTTTTCACGAGCTTGAAGGCAACTATGGGGTTTGCCCTACCTACGTAACCTAACCTGAACTACCTAACCTAACCTAACCTGTTAGGTTAGTAACCAGTCATTTCACAGATTGACTGAAATGCTTAGTCATTTCACGAAATGACTACGTTTCACAGTCTGACTGGAACATAATATATCTAAAATTCTATATGCAAAACTTTATAATTCCGATTCTCTTACTAACTATTGTTTTTAGCATGTGGTAGCTGAGCCAACGAAACTCAATAGGCCTACTCAATATTTCTTTATATACAAGGATCAAAATCCAAGTTTGAGATTTCAGGTTGTCCTAGTCCTTTTTAGTAGTCAAGGATAATACTAATAGAGAAAATAAGGGAAATGAAAAACATATCTTGGATGTGAATTTTAAGCCAATTATCTCGATCTTAAAATTTCGATAATTTACTTACTTATAACTTTCATATCATGAACGTTTCCTGTGCTTAAATGCCTTCATTACATCTCTCTCTCGGTTCCATGTCAGTTGAACCAGTGCCACTTTAACCGGTGCTAACTCAACCAGAGGCCACTTCAACCAGTGACCATTTTAACCAGTAACCTAACCTAATCTAACCGAACCTAACCTAATCTAACCTAACCTTACCTAACTAACCTAACCTAATGGTTAAAATGGTCACTGGTTGAAGTGGCCACTGGTTGAGTTAGCACTGCTTAAAGTGGCACTAGTTCAACTGACCTGTCACTCTGTCATTCTCTCTCCTAAAAAGATAACTTCAAATCTAACATATGATAATGTATTTTAGGAGCCTTTAATAAATATTGCTATTTAAAATGCTCAGCCTTAGTTATATATAATAAAATTATTATGTAAATAGCCCATAATCAAATAGTATAAAAGGCTAACACACTATTTTGTTTTGTTTGTTTGTTAATATTAGGCCTATCTATAGCCTAATGGTCTCCCTCGCCCACAGCTGTTCCCGTTCGAGTTTGGTGACGACGCTATCCAGTCAGTCCGCAAAGGGTGCTACGGTAAGGTGGTCTCTTCTCCCCAACACCCAGTCACCTATACACAGGAACAGAACGGAGGTGTCGGGGTTATTAAGCTCAAATAGGAGCTTGTTTGAAATATCTATTAAAGATACCCCTACCATTTGATGTTTTCTTTAACACACGTGATAGAAAATACTAAGACTGAAAAGTTTTAAGGGATAACAATAATACATTTCCAGGCCACTATATTTACTGTATCTGAAATCCTCCCCTCTCTACACTCTTCAGAACAAATAGGAAAAGTAGAATGCAGAAACGAGGTGCCGTTGTAAAGGCTTATCCCTCAATACCTAATTCAGCTGACCTGATCTGACCATCATTAGGCTATAATTTGACGACACCATCTTCCCCAATGGAAATACGCCTAACGGATTGGGCTATCCTTAGTTGGAATTATGCAAGGCTGGTACATGTCATATTTGTAACAAACTATGTGGTACCAACTCTGTAAATTGCTAACTGAATAAATATTATTATAACTCTTAACCTCTGTAACTCAAAGAGCGCTATAACAAATTGACTGTAAATTTGCACACCTATTCCCTGGCTGACTCTTCCCAAACTGTAGACAGATTTATTAGCTCGATTACGCTTGTTTAATTTTATTATCCTAGAGGTTACGTTTTCTGGCCTACCGTACTTATAATGAAAAAACGGTATATTTTGTAAAAAAAAAACATCAACACCTTTTATACGTCTCTTTTAAGGGGATACTACTCACTTTTTCTGGACCCCCTTCTCCCTCATGTTTAGCATATTAGTTTTGAGGTTTAAGACGTTCGTTCCGTTAGTTTGGCGATTTTGAGACCTTTTGCCTCATTTTGTTGTCAATATTAAAACCTCCGTGCCCTTTAGGTGTCATTTTTATCCAAGCGAGCGATAGCGAGCCTCTAATTTTAGAAGGAACCGGCCTCTGGCCGGGAAATTTTTCAAATTTATCTTGAAAGGGGGTCTAGGGAGTGTTTTTCTAAGCTTGATGGAGGTCTAGCGAGGAAACTAAACAACAAGGCCTACATTAGTAGATAAATATATCTAGAAAAACCAAGCAGTACTCCCTTGAGGCATACATTTAGGATTTACAACATTTAGGCTATCAGAGAGACAATTTTGAATTAATATGAGTGTTGAAGGATTTCTTTTAACTATATAAGGTAAGGGAAGTCAGGCTTACCATAAGAACCAACACATCAATAGGTACCGCTAGCCTACGATCGTCCACTTAACTTGTATGGTAATTAAGGGAGCCCTCCTCGCTTTTTTTTTCTCTCTTTCTCTCCCTCTCTCTTTGGTTTGTATTCACTCGGCCCCATTCAGCCTACTGTTTTAAGACGTTTACCCCCATCCAGGTGTCAATATTTTCCTGGCGAGCGGTAGCGAGCCATCATATATATATTTTTTGTTTTGACAGCAAGCTAAATTTGTACATTTTTCGATAGAAAAATGTCTCTGGCGAAGCCGGATTTCTCCATACAATGCTGGCTCGCTATCGCTCGCCAGGAAGAAATCGACACCTGGATGGGGATAAACGTCTTAAAACAGTTGGCTGAATGGGGCCAAATGGACACAAGCCAGGGAAAAAAAAAAAAAAAAAACGGTGACCCCCCCTTAACCCGTTCAGTATCAGGGACGTCCTTTTCATCATATTCTGGCAACTACTAACGATTTTATTCAGCTTTGGGAGGACCTCTAGCAATAATAAGGCATCAATATATCTCAACCATCCCTTTTAACTACCACGGATCCTTCCTAAGCTGCACACTATCGTCAAAACAGAGCTAGCATAAAATATAGCACACGTCGTTGGTACTCAAAGGGTTAAGGGGAGGTTTCTAGTTTGTTCCCTAGACCTCCATCAAGCTTAAAATTACACCCTCTAGACCCTCTTTCAAGCTAAATTTGTAAATTTGTTGGTAGAAAAATGTCCCGGCCGAAGGCCAGTTCCTCTTAAATTACAGGCTCGATATCGCTCGCCAGGAAAAAATTGACCCCTAAATGACACGAAAGATCTTAAAATTGACAGAAATGGGTCGAAAGTTCCTAAAATCGCCAAACTAAGGGCGAACGTCTTAAAATCTCAAAATCAATGGGGCTAAACCTGAATGAGAAAGGAGTTCAGTAAAAAAATCCCTCAAGTGGAAATCTCCCCTTAAGACCCTATATCATAATATCCTACATACAGTTCAGTGACGCAAACAACCAAACGTCAAACACTTTTATTTATCTAAGGGGGGTGGTTCGTTTTTCTGACCCCCATTCTCCCTCATGTTTAGCACCATTAGATTTTAGATTTTAATACGTTCGCCCCATTAGTTTAGCGATTTAAAGACCTTTTACCTCATTTCGGTGTCAATTTTAAGATCTTTCGTGCCATTTAGGTGTCGATTTTCTCATGGAGCGAAAGCGAGCCTGTCATTTTAAGGGAATTGGCTTTCAGCCGGGACATTATTCTGCCGAAAAATGTAAATATTTATCTTTATGAGTGGTCTAGGGGTGTTTTTTTAAGCTTGCTGGAGGTCTAGCGAGGAAACTAAAAACGTTAATGAATATACATGAAAATAGACCAAAAAAAAAATATATATATATATATAGCAAGTACCCCCTTAACCACTTCTGTGCCGGTGTAGTCCTTTTAACTTCATTCTGGCTAATGTTAGACGATGTTATTATGTTAAAAATGGGCCTCCAGCAACTAAAAGGCTTCGAACTATCTCATTTAACCCTTCTTAATACCAAAGATCCTCCTTAATCTGCACAAAATCGTCTAAATGTAGCTAGACTAAAGTTAAAAAGCCGTCACCGGTTAAGAAGGGGTTAATAGTAAAATCTACAGACAAAACCACCGTAGATAAACTTATAACACACAACAAAGCCACTCCAACAGCTTCCCCTCCCCCCCTCTCTCTCTCTCTCTCTCTCTCTCTCTCTCTCTCTCTCTCTCTCTCTCTCTCTCTCTCTCTCTCTCTCTCTCTCTCAACACACTTCGATAAAGTAGATAAGAGGTGCCGTTGTAAAGGCTTATGTGTGTGTGTGTGTGTGTGTGTGTGTGTGTGTGTGTGTGTGTGTGTGTAATATTAAAAAGAGGTATATTTCAAGCCGGCAGCCAATGGGCTGAAAATACACAGACTTAACCTAAATCTTATCCTAAGGGATCAACAGACTAATCCTGGCTGCTAATGAGAGCGCCTACATACCCCCGAGGGAGTAGGACGTGGGCAGGAGACTTTGTGGGCCCCCCAAGACGTAGCTTTTACGGCCAGGGAAACTTTTTGAGATAACTTTCCCTGCCGGCGCGTGGGATCGAACCCCACCACCAGAGCTAGTGCTCCCAATACTGTGACTAAGTGCGCTCGGCCACCGTGTGTGTGTGTGTGTGTGTGTGTGTGTGTGTGTGTGTGTGTGTGTGTGTGTGTGTGTGTGATTCTACACATGTTCAGGCTATTACGGTACATACAATAATCAGTGGTAATATCTACCAACATGACTTGCTAATGTGAATATAACTAAGAAGCGACAGGTGTTATGGGAGATGAGGTGTGTGTGTGTGTGTGTGTGTGTGTGTGTGTGTGTGTGTGATAATAATAACAATAATAATAATACTATAAAAATAATAATTATAATAATAAACGACTAATTAACAAAAGTGCTGTTCAGGTAAACCTTTATACTCTAGGAAATGGTCATGAATACAATAGGCCAATATAAAGTTCACAAATAGAGTTAAAATACATTTGACAATACAAAGTTGTTTCAATTAATTAAAATTATCTAAAGAAATACTAGTTACTGCACCTGGACTCTGTTTGATCGTGCTGGAGGGACCTTTGGTGACCCTGGTCTCTGGGTCTTCTCCCGGATGACATAGATGTGTGTGAATTTGTATTTTGTTTGTGTGTGTTCATTGCTTTCTGTTATGTTGTCCCTATTCTGGCTCTGTCTCGAGTCGGTCACCCCCCAAAATATATATATATATATATATATATATATAAAAAATAAAATATAAAAGAAAAGAAAAGAGAGGGGAAAAAAGAAAATCATAAAAGTGTGGATTGGGCCCGAGTATATAGATAGAAGTACAGTAAGACCAACATATAGATAGAAGTACAGTAAGACCAACATATAGATAGAAGTACAGTAAGACCAACATATAGATAGAAGTACAGTAAGACCAACATATAGATAGAAGTACAGTAAGACCAACATATAGATAGAAGTACAGTAAGACCAACATATAGATAGAAGTACAGTAAGACCAACATATAGATAGAAGTACAGTAAGACCAACATATAGATAGAAGTACAGTAAGACCAACATATAGATAGAAGTACAGTAAGACCAACATATAGATAGAAGTACAGTAAGACCAACATATAGATAGAAGTACAGTAAGACCAACATATAGATAGAAGTACAGTAAGACCAACATATAGATAGAAGTACAGTAAGACCAACATATAGATAGAAGTACAGTAAGACCAACATATAGATAGAAGTACAGTAAGACCAACATATTAATTTGATACCTTTCATCCGCATGCACGTCCTCACATAATGATACTTTATATACTGTACAGTATAAATACATTCATAATTATAGCACATTGTTGTAGGTATGTTGGAACACGGAATAATGTATGTATAGACTCATTCATTCGCATGTTGACGAAAAACAAAATTGCAAACACATACAGTACGTACATTCCTACTTCCTAACATATTCATTATACAGTACATATACATTGACTTACATACATAAACGCACTCATATTAGTATATACTGTAAGCATGCTCATGCATATTCAAATTATTACACATGTAATAATTTACATGTAATTTGTACAAGGGGTTTAGCCATGTAAATCGTGTTTAATATCAATAACATACACCAATTTTAATATCAATAACATTTTCAATATCAATAAATGTTTTAATATCAATAAATTTTTTAATATCAATAACATACACCAATTTTAATATCAATTTTTTTTTTAATATCAATAAATGTTTTAATATCAATAAATGTTTTAATATCAATAACATACACCAATTTTAATATCAATAACATTTTTAATATCAATAAATGTTTTAATATCAATAACATTTTTAATATCAATAACATACACCAATTTTAATATCAATAACATACACCAATTTTAATATCAATAACATTTTTAATATCAATAAATTTGTTAATATCAATAAAAAAAAATAATATCAATAACATACACCAATTTTACGCTTTTATATTAACCCCTTTTGTACAGCGCCGTCTTTGTCATTATATGCTAGCTGTATTTGGACAATTTTGGTCAGTTTAAGAAGGATCTGTGGTAGGAGAAAGGGTTAAGTGAGATAGTTGGAAGCCTGTTAATTGCTGGAGGCCCCTTTTAAACTGAATAATATCGTCTAATAGCAGCTACGATCAGGTTAAAAAGACGTCGCTGGTAAAGAAGGGGTTAACTCTCCCATACACATGACATACAGTAACAATAAGTATCGGGATGTGTTAGATAAAGTTAGGATGAAGGGAGGGATCCCTGTAGTACATTGTATCCTACCCAGAAGAGGAGTTCCCAAGGAATGGACATCCAGGGCGATTGGTGTCAATTGCCGTTTGGAGAAATATTGCAAAGAAAAAGCAATACCATTCATTGATAACTGGGATAGTTTCTATGGGAGAGATGGGATGTACGCAAGGGATGGGGTTCATCTTTCACGGTTAGGGGTTTCTACATTAGCTAGTTCTTTAGATAGGGTGGTTGTGGGGTTTTGAACAGAAATATTGAGAGTGTAAATGAGAGGTTAAATGGAACAATTTTAGCGTCAGGCGAAAGCGATAAGGATATTCAGTCTCATGCTAAAAATGATGACTATAATGCAAATGATAGTAGTGATGGTGCAACGGAAGATGGAAATGTCGCTAAAAACAAAGGTAAATTAGGTATAAAGAAAAGAAGTAAATTGAGAGTATATTACACAAACTGTAGGAGTCTATGTAACAAAATGAACGAACTTAGAGCCCTTGTTAGCAAAGAAAATATAGACATAATAGCGCTAACTGAAACGTGGATTAATACAGAAACCAGGCATTTTTTAGCAGAATTTGATATACCAGGATATAGTTTGTTTAAATATGACCGAACAAGTAAGAGGGGTGGCGGTATAGCAGTGTTTGTCAGGAGTACATTAAAAAGCTGTATTAAATCAGGTATTAGACTAAATAACGATAATGAAAGTGTTTGGGTAGAGGTTAACGAAGGTAGTGAGACCATAGTTATTGGAGTTATGTATAGACCGCCAAATATGAGTAGAAATGACGGAAAGTCATTATGGGAGGAAATTAAAATGGCATCAAGGTTTAGCAATGTGTGCATTATGGGGGATTTTAATTTTCCGAATATAGATTGGCAGCATCAAATAGGAGACTCTGATTCTGAGGAGTTTATAGAGGTAGTACAAGATAGTTTTTTATTTCAATTCATAGATACGCCGACTAGAGGTAATAATATTCTCGATTTAGTTTTCAGTAACAATGAACATATGGTAAATAATGTAGAGATAGGGGACCACCTAGGAAATAGTGACCACAATTCTGTGTATTTTAATATACAATGGAAAGGTAATACCAGAGAGAATACAACATTAATACCCGACTTTAGAAAAGCCAATTATGGTGGGTTAAGAAGAGCCCTATTAGCGGACCCTATGGTCAAAAAATTAAGTCGATCCAGGTGTCCAAATGAGTGTACCCCTTCTCAGGCACCTGTCATCTTAAGTCAGGAAGAGACGTCAACCTTGGTAGATACATACGATAATTTTATCAAGTCAGTATTCAATGCACAAAATAAATACATCCCCAAAAGAAAATTTAGATCAACACAGAACCAACCCAAATGGATGAATAATAGACTATTAGATCTTTTAGGACAAAAGAGAGGAATATATAGAAAAATTAGAAAAGGCGAAATTCACCTACTTGCTTACTATCAGAATCTATCAAGACAGGTAAAAAAGGATATTAGGAAAGAAAAAAGAAATTATGAAATTAAGGTTGCCAATGACTCAAAAAATAATCCTAAAGCTTTTTACCAACTATATAAATCCAAGGTTAGAGATGTAATTGGTCCCCTTAAAACTTCGATAGGAGAAATGACAGAAAATTATTTAGAAATGTGCAGTACATTAAATAGTCAATTTCTTTCCGTTTTCACTAATGAAAATTTGGCACAGTTTCCAGAAGTCCGTAAGGTATATAGCGATAGTATAGAAAATAGGTTAAGTACGGTTACTATAAGTAGAAATGATGTGCTTAAGGAAATTGACAGACTGAAACCTCATAAATCGCCTGGTCCTGATGAGGTATATGCTAGAGTATTAAAAGAATGTAGGGATGAGTTAAGTTACCCATTAACATTTGTATTTAACAAGTCATTGGAGACAGGTATAGTTCCAGAAGCTTGGAAGCTTGCAAACGTAGTTCCGATCTTCAAAAAAGGTGACAAATCAATAGCATCCAATTACCGTCCCATTAGTCTTACATCAATCATAGGAAAGCTACTAGAGTCAATTATTGCTAGTAAAATTAGAAACCACTTAGATACATTTAATTTAATAAATTCTTCTCAGCATGGATTCACTCAGGGACGTTCTTGCCTTACTAATTTGCTTAGTTTTTTTCCCAGAGGTATATGAAGCAGTAGATAATGACAAGTCATATGATATAATATATTTAGATTTCAGTAAAGCTTTCGACAGAGTCCCCCATGAGAGATTGATGAGAAAGGTTGAGGCGCATGGAATAGGTGGGGCGTTGTTGGGATGGATTAGGTCATGGCTAATTGGTAGGAAGCAGAGAGTCAGCATAAATGGTACGAAGTCAGAATGGGGAGCAGTCAAAAGTGGTGTCCCCCAGGGATCTGTATTAGGTCCTCTGTTGTTTGTTATATACATAAATGACCTTGATTTAGGTATAACTAGTAGGATAAGTAAATTTGCAGACGATACCAAAATGGGGAGAACAATTGATTCAGATAGAGATATAGAGTGCCTCCAAAGGGATCTAGATACCTTACACGAATGGTCAGTAAATTGGCAGATGAAGTTTAACATTGACAAATGCAAGGTATTAAAGATAGGGAAGATGCATCTATCTATCTATCTATTGCCTGACGCCGTGATCCCCGAAGGGGTGGCCACGAACGAACCGCATGCACCTCTGTCCCCAGTCAGTCGACGCCCCTCCCCCCAACCAGCACCGCCTTCATTCATGTAGTTCCTCACTCCATCCTTCCACCTCATATTCGGTCTACATCTCCCCCTCTGTCCCTCCACCTCGCTCTCGTACACCCTCTTAGTCATTCTCTCGCTTTCCATACGTTCCATATGGCCGAACCATCTCAAGTTGTTCCTTTTCACACTTTCCAGCACATCTACCTCCACACCACACCTCCTTCTTACTTCCTCATTAGTCTGTCTATCCCTCCATGTAATTCCGCACGCACTCCTTAAGTAATTCATTTCCACTGCTCTCACTCTTGGTCTGAGTCTCTCAACCAACGTCTATGCTTCGCTTCCGTAAGTCAGTGTCGGGATTACCACACTGTCATGCAAGGACTTCTTCACTTCCATACTGACCACCCTATTTCTTGTTACTGCTTTTAGCGTTCCTACAACCCTCTTCCCCTGTTGTACCCTCTCCCGCACCTCTTCATCCATAGTCCCATCTTTACTCAACACACTGCCCAGATACTTAAAAGAGTTGACGATCTCCATAGCCTGACCGTTCAGCTTCACCTCACACTCTGTGACTTCACCCCTTTCGAAGACCATAACCTTGCTCTTCCCCGTATTTACCTTCAAATTCCGTTTTTCGCACACTGTTCCAAACTCATTTACCAGACCCTGCAACTCCCATTCATTATCACTCATCAGAACTGTATCATCCGCAAACAGCAGTATAGGTAGCTTCCACTCAATTCCCTCCCTTTTCAGCGATACACCAACATCCACTGCTCTTGATAGTATTTCTTTCATAACTCCATCCATATATACAGTAAACAACCACGGGGACATCACACACCCCTGTTTCAAACCAACATTCAGGTCAAAGAACTCGCTCTGCTCACTCTCCACACGTACTGCCGCCTTTGCACCCTCATACATGCTCTTCACTGCTTTCAGCAACTTGCCCTCTACTCCGTATATTCTAAGTACTTTCCACAAACCTTCTCTATCCACTCTGTCATAGGCCTTCTCCAAGTCCATAAAGGCAACATACACCTTTTGTTTCTTCTCCAGATACTTCTCCACAACACAATTCAGGGTAAAAATCTGATCTACACATCCTCTTCCCTTCCTAAAGCCTCCCTGCTCGTCGCCTATCCATTTCTCCGTTCTCACTCTCACTCTCTCAATCACTACCCTACTGTATACCTTCCCTACTACGCTTAGAAGACATATTCCTCGGTGGTTACCACACACTCCTCTTTCCCCTTTGCCCTTATATAGGGGGACTATTATGCCAGTCTTCCAGTCATCGGGTGCACTCCCCTTCTCCCATGCTAGTTTGCACATTTTCCATACCCATTTTATCACTATCTCACCACCATACCTCAACATTTCCCCACACACTCCATCTGTTCCTGGTGCTTTCCCCAACTTCACTCTTTTCATGGATACAAATGTTAAATATAAACTAGCTAATGTGGAATTAGAAAACTCGAATTGTGAGAAAGATCTAGGTGTGTTTGTTAGCAATGATTTGAAGCCTAGACAACAGTGTATAAGCGTTCGAAACAAGGCAAACAGGATTCTCAGGTTCATCTCAAGGAGTGTGAGTAACAGAACTGCTGATGTTATCTTAAAACTTTACTTGTCATTAGTGAGACCCCATATGGATTATGCTGTTCAATTTTGGTGTCCTTATTACAGAATGGACATAGATTCATTGGAGAGAGTACAACGTAGAATGACAAAAATTATCCATAATATTAGAAATCTTCCGTATAAAGAAAGGTTGAAGAAATTAGGCTTACATTCGTTAGAGAGACGCAGAGTTAGAGGGGATATGATAGAGGTGTTCAAGTGGGTTAGTGGGATTAACAAAGGGGACATGACAAATGTACTAAAGCTCAGTGATAGCGAAAGAACTCGTACCAATGGTTTCAAATTAGATAAATTTCGTTTCAGAAAAGATATAGGCAAATATTGGTTTGGTAACAGAGTTGTAGATGGGTGGAATGGACTACCAAGTGCTATAGTGGGATTAAAAACGATAGGGAGCTTTAAGATAAAATTGGATAAGCATATGGACGAGAAGGGTTGGGTGTGAAGGGGGATCAGCAGGGTTGGGCCAATCAGCGCTCTGCAGACCCCCGTAATCCTGCGTTAATCTCTAACCGTTTTGGTAAGATGATCCTCAGGGTATTAGAGTGTTGAGCCTATAATTGGGCTTTGTAATTGGGGTTGTGTGGGACAGGGATCTGCCTTGCTTAGGCCAATCGGCTTTCTGCAGACTCCCATTTTCTTATGTTCTTATGTAATAAAGTCTTGGCAAAGGCCACAACGCAATTCACTATCAATACCGCTGTTAAGGGGGCACTACTCGCTTTTTTCTGGACCCCCTTCTCCCTCATGTTTAGCATATTAGTTTTGAGGTTTTGAAACGTTCGTTCCGTTAGTTTGTCGATTTTGAGACCTTTCGCCTCATTTATGTGTTAATATTAAAACCTTTCATTCCCTTTGGGTGTCGATTGTTTCCTGGCGAGCGATAGCTAGCCTCCAATTTTAGAAGGAACCGGCCTGCTGGGACATTATTCTACCGAAAAAGAACAAAAAAATGTATATTGAAAGGGGGTCTACGGGGTGTTTTTCTTAGCTTGATGGAGGTCTCAAACTAAAAAAAAAAAAGAAAAAAAAAAAATCTGAAAATGAATGGGGCTAAGCATGAGGAAGAAGGGAAACCAGAAAAAAGACCCACCTAGACAACAAACCCTAGTTTACTCAGCAGCCGGGGACTTCACAGCTAACGTTCTTTACTTACACACACACACACACACACACACACACTGCTTACCACACACATTATACACACTGTTTGTTCTCTCTCTTTATACACACACACACACACTGCTTACCACACATTATACACACTGTTTGTTCTCTCTTTATACACACAC
>JBAKBP010029818.1:0-26605 GCA_037953745.1 Lithodes maja | reverse complement strand
ATGCAAGATGGGGTACAGTGTATATAGCCGAGATGAACCAACTACCAGAATCCGTGTTATCAGAGTTTCAAAGGGGCAACTTTGTTGTAAAACGTTCTGTTCAAAAGTTCAACCAAGTAGATCCAGACCAAGCCATGGAGTGGATAAATGGTAGAGGAAAGAAAGCAGGTGGAATCATTGGCATCACAAAGACAACATCAGCGCTTTGTAGATGGACCCTTTCGTATAATATGAGGTCTCACATTGCAGCTGAAATGCATGCAATGTACAACAACTGTCCTGGTAGTGCACATGTTCACAATGAAGCTACCAAATCACGGCAAAAGCGGGACAACGATGACGAGATGGCATTGCTCTCGGCCTTCCAGGGATTCAAGGTTTTTGCATCGGTTTCACCAGCGTCATTGCAGAATCTGGCCACAAAAGACCTAGCAACAGAGGCAATCCAAAACTCATTACTTTGTGCCAAAGAACTCGGACAAGAAAAAGTGAATACATTCGCTGAGGAGAGGATGATTGTACCTGAGCAAGGTGACAAGCCAGATGTCAGAATCCATGCACCCCTACACAGGAGTAATGCCAAAACGTTTGCATCTCTGTATGAAGTGGTCAAAGACAATAAAGAGAAAGACAAGAGAACTATCCTGAAGGCAGATAGAAACCTGCTTCAACGCCTTCTTACTGCCTATGAGGCAGGTCGTCCAGTTGACTTGCCAGCTGTCCTAAAGCACGAGCTTCTGCCAGTTCCTGTATCACTCGCTGAAATGAATGGTACACTCCGCACTGGAAATAAGTCCATACTGGCAGATAAGTTAACGGAAGACATAATCTGCCCTGAAGCTATTGAACTTCACGACTCATCATCCTGCCTAATCATTGATGGACAAGCACTGGTGGTTGCTCTGGGAAAGCCTGACAATGCAATGACCTTTGGGGATTTGGCCGACACATACGTAAGAGCAGTATTAAAGGCAGGTTCTAACTATCAACGGGTAGACATTGTGTTCGACAGATATAGAGAAGAGACAATCAAGGGTGGTACGAGGACACAACGCACGAAAGCAGATCGACCAATCAGACGAATTGTTGAGGGACGTGATGTGCCTCTTCCAAAAAAATGGACTAACTTTGTGTCGCTCCCTGCTAATAAAGCTGATCTTGCAAATTTCCTGTCTGAGGAACTGTGTTCTCAGGCACCTGATGATAAGGAGATTGTAGTTGCCGGGGGATTCAGAGAAGAAATTGAGGTTAGGTCATCAAAGACAATCACTGATTTGACTCAACTGAGAGCCACACATGAAGAAGCTGACACTAGGTTGGTGTTACATGCTGTGCACAGCCAGTTCAATACAGTTGTTGTGTCATCAAGGGACACTGATGTTCTCGTGCTTTTGGTTTCCACTTCCCACGTGTACAATGTGAACACCTCTGGTACCACAAGAAAGGCGATATATACCCATTGATGCAGTTTTCACAACCTACCAAGAGATTCAACAACAACTCTTTTACCATTTCATGCATTAACCGGGTGCGACACCACCTCCTACATCGCAAATCACACCAAAAGGTCATCATGGAAAGTCTTCAAACAGCACCATCAATTGCTCATAAACTTGGGAATCGGTGAACTCACAGAGGAGACCATTCGATCTTCAGAACTTTTGTCTGCAGATATATGATGTGCACAAAACAGACTCTGTTGATGCAGCAAGGCATATACTGTTCTCAAAGACTGCCAAACCAGAAGCAATGCCACCAACACGTGATGCTCTCCGCTTCCATTGATGCGAGTACACTATCAAGCAATGATTTGGAGAAATGCTCACTGTGCTGTACCTGAGCTTCCTGCACCCACAGACATGGATGGAAACATGTCGATTCAGGACTACAACCCATTCTGATGTCATTGAGTCCGATCCCACAAAGTTGCCTGGAAATTATTTCATGTGCCTGCCAGAAACAATGCAGGACGCGTCGGTGCAAATGCCGCAAATCCGGGTTACGATGCACAGCAATGTGTGCATGTCAGCAACAGAGTGATGATCAAACTCCTTGTATTGCATGAATATGGTCTACTCCAATAAATAGTTCAGGTGAGTGACAGATATTGCCCTGTTTTGCCTCCATAAGCATCAAGGAGTATCTTGGGGTAAAGTTGGGAACCATTGATTTTTCTCTAATGACAGCCGCTAATATGTATATTAAAGTCTAGGCTTATTACTGATTCCTTTAAAAATGCCTCTGTGACATTCCCTGACCCTCAAAACATAGGTATAGATGCTTCACTTGTGATATTTGCTTGCCTAGTTAGAGAGATATTGGAGAAAATGGTTCAAGAAGTGTCAAAAATTTCCAATTTGGCGGCCATTTTGTTTATGCAAATTAGACGGTCAAAACTCAAAATTTCGCTTGGGAACCGGGTTTATCGAATTCGGCATGCCTGAATTATGCTAAAAAGTCTGGTTCCAACTTTTACCCAAAAATGCTCCTTGATTCTTATAGAGGGCCTTTTTTAGGAAATCCCACTATACTATAATAAGAGTATATGGTAGCTAAAAGGATTAAAAGAGATAGTCTGTAATATTTTAACGGATGCACATCCTTCTTAAGCTGAATAAAACCTGTTAATCGTTGTCAGAGTATAATGAAAACAATGTCACTGGTACTGAATGGGTTAATATTCATTTATCAAATACTGGATATCAGTCTAATCATGTCCAGGACCCTATTAATCTCTCTTACAACAAACCGCTTTTATTCCTGCAGCCTCCTTTGTCACACTTTATCATATGTTCCTATCAAAATAATCTATAGGCTTTCCCCTTAATAATTATCACTTTCACCCCTTGGATTATGCACTCCGTCATTTTACTACACGCACACACACACACACACACACACACACACACACACACACACACACACACACACACACACACACACATATACAAGGACTCCATCATATCCACCCTACCTTAACACTGTGCTTCAAATGCTAGAAGGCCTTATATATCGGCTACTACCACGATGATATATTGGTATGGACTCTGCAACATCATCATAATTCTCTCTCTCTCTCTATCTCTCTCTCTCTCTCTCTCTCTCTCTCTCTCTCTCTCTCTTTCTCTCTCTCTCTCTCTCTCTCTCTCTCTCTCTCTCTCTCTCTCTCTCTCTCTCTCTCTCTCTCGATCCAATAAGCCAGGTCCAACAAAATTGTGCACGAATTTAGTAATAGACAATTTACATACAACGACTGAACTTAATACTGTATCTAGGTAAATTTCTAAAGGGCATTCGATAAGATAGCTCATGGGAAATTGTTGAATGCATAGGAAACACTAGGGATTTCAGGGAGATGGGTCGTTTCTATTTTCTCATTATTGTATACAGTATTTTAATTCATGTATTTGTTTGCTCCCTCGACCTCCATCAGCTTAAAAACACCCGCCCAAGACCCTCCTTCAAGATCATTTTGTAAATGTTTCGATAGAAAAATGTATCGGCCGCGAAGGCCGGTTTCTCCTTAATTACAGGCTTGCTATCGCTCGCCAGATACAAATCGACATATAAATTACACAAAAAGTCTTAATATTGACAAAGAAATCTGACGAAATTTCTTAAAATCGCCAAACTGATGGGCCAAACGTAAAAAATGTGAACATTAATGTTACTAAACATGAGCAAGAAGGGGGACCAGAAAACGGCCCATATCCCCTTAAAGGAAAAATTCATGCATGGCTTAATAGTTGGCTTACAAACAGATAATGGAGAGTGGTGCTAAATGGAGTGGAATCTGAGTGGGAGCCTGTTTAATAGTAGAGTTTCTTTTTCTTTTTCTTTTTTTTTCAATGTAAATGAAGGAGAGAAAGGCAAAGCTGCTCCAAAAAGTGAAAGATTTATAGAAATCCAAATTCAGAGTACTTTAGAGTCATAATGTCTGACCACGCGTAGCTTGAAGCAGTTTAAGTCGTAGGATGAGGGAAATACAGATTGAGGGAGAGAGTTCCAGAATTTACTTGTTGAGTCGAAGAAATGCTGGGAAAATTACACTTGGGTTAGAGAATTGGACAAAATAGGGGTGGGAATGTGTTGAAAGGCGGATGCCCCCCACTCTCCGTAGGGGAGGGGGTAAACACTGCGAAAGCTTTGAAGAACACTGATTATTGTAATAGGGGTTGAAGAATGAGAGCGATGCAACACTGCGGGGTATAGTGAGAGGTTGTAGGGATTTAATAAGAGGGGGTGAATTGATAAGACAAAATGTGTTTGACTCTTTTGAGAAGACTGGTATGGATGGAACTTCCCTACACATCCGAACAATACTCGGTATATGGGTGCACAGTACCCCTGTGCAGACCAAAAAGCTGTGTGGGGGTGAAGAATCCACAGAGACAGTTGAGCACACCTGACTTCTGGGAAGCTGTTTTAGCAAAAGTGATACAATGATCTCTCCAAGAAAGGTCAGAAGAAAAAGAAACTCCAAGATTATTGAGAGAAGATGAAGGGTTTATTTGTATATTGTTAAAGAGTAAGTAGTATTCTTGTGGAAGATTGTAACTGGTAGATAGATGGAGAAATTTGGTCTTGGAAGCATTGAAAGTAACAATATTCTCTCTGCCCCTATCGGAAAGAGTTTGAGATATAAGAAGATATTCATGCTATGACCTCATCATGTTAGTTTTGGAGTAATTGCATGGTGGATCATTGTGGAAAACCAATTGATTAGTGTAGGGTAGAGTCATCAGTAACATGCAGCAAATTAGACCCCAGGAGATAGCTAGAGTGGTAACAATCTCTGAGGCCAGGCCA
Source organism: Lithodes maja (assembly GCA_037953745.1). Classification (NCBI taxonomy): domain Eukaryota; kingdom Metazoa; phylum Arthropoda; class Malacostraca; order Decapoda; family Lithodidae; genus Lithodes; species Lithodes maja. Next base: position 21,796 of record JBAKBP010029818.1, on the reverse strand, counting down.
GAAGGGCATAAGAACCAGCCTTCCCCTAACCCTATGCACCCTTCTAGCCCTCAAATGACTCCACAACATAGCGGTTTACCGCCAGGCACACCATGCTGGGCCATTAACATCAGGCCCTTCTAGGCCCCTCTGCCTCAACTGGGACGTAGCCACCAGAGACAAGACCATAGCAGGCGACTAGTCAAACTATAATACTACCTCTGCCACTGTGCAGGCTTAGTTGTAGATTGTTTTCGAGGCCGATCTAGGGAAATTCTTCGGGGCTTTTCCCAGGAAGGTAGTTTTCTGTCCACCGACCTTGGTTCTAGGACCTAGGCTGCAGATTGTGTGTGAGGCTGCTGGGGAAGATAATCCCTCTAGTTGTGCCTTTGTCTCTAATTTCCTTTCAGACCGCTCCATAGCTGCAGTTGTGGACGGCCATCATTCACTTCCTCAACCTATCAACTCCAGTGTTCCTCAGGGTTATGTACCGTCTCCAATTATCTTTCTAATATTCATTAATGATCTATGTCCCCTAGTCCTATCCACTCATATGATGATGACTCTCCCTTACACTATTCAACTAGTTTTTCACATCAACCCAGCATGCAAGCACTCCAAAACAAACCTGACAAAACCATAACACACCTATCTTCTGATTTACCAATTATTTCTGATTGGGGAGGAGCAAATCTTGTTACCTTCAATACCTCCAAGACCCAGTTTCTCTCTCTATCTCTCCATCACAATCTTCCACAAGACTGTCAATTAATCTTCAACAATACATAAGTCAACCCTTCATCTTCTCTCAATATTCTTGGTGTGTCTTTTTCATCCAACCATTCTTGGAAAGATCACCTTACCATTCTTGCTAAATCAGCATTCTAAAAGTTAGGTGTGTTTAACCGTCTCCGTGGGTTGTTCACCCCCGCACAGCTTCTTGCTCTGTATCGGGGCATAGTGCGCCCCTGTATAGAATATTGTTCGCATATGTGGGGAGGCTCCACCCATACTGCTCTTCTCGAACGAGTAGAATCAAAAGCATTTCGCCACATCAACTCATATCCTTTCACTAGCTACCTACAATCTCTTTCTACCCGCCGCAATGCTGCATCTCTTTCATTCTTCTATCGCTATTACAACAATCCGTGTTCTTGAGAGCTTTCTCAGTGCATACCCCCTCCCTTGCGGCGAGTGCAAGGCACCTGCCTTTCAACACAGTCCCACTCCTACTCTGTCCAGCTCTCCAACCCAAGATTTGCAAATTTTCTGTCTTTCTTCTACTCAACAAGTGAACTTTGGAACTCTCTCCATCAATCAATCTTTCCTTCATCCTATGACTTGAAATGCTTCAAACTTCATGTGTTTAGTCATTTTGACTTCAACATCCCTTGAATTTGGCTCTGTTACTCTTTTGGCTTTGGTGAAGACACTCGTTACAGCCAACCTACCTTTTGTCTCCTTCATACACATAGGAAAAACAAAATTCAGTTAGTGGTGAGATTGATGTTTTTTCCTGGGGACACACACTTTGGTCAGTTGGTTCCCCCCGTATTAAATCCACATCTCTGAGCCAAGGTCCAGCAGGACACAATATAACCCAGAAGTTGTAGGCCAGAAGCCCAGTGACAACCCCGGCATTCAAGCTAGACCCAGACATGCCGCGATACCTATTAGAAGACACCTCCGGGATAGTTCACCTCCTTCCTCTAGACCCAAAGATAGTGCCCTAAATCATATTCCTTCCACGCTGACAGAAGTATAACATTAAAATACCCTTCCTCAGGCTACTTGAGACCCTTCTTGATTTCCAATCAATTCCATTTGGGAATATAGTCTGCACCACCTCTATCCCTGGACCTATTAAATTCGACTTGGGAGCTTGTGGCAGTCGATGTCATTCTGTGACTGCAATTTTGTATATAGTGTCCTTCATATACCTCCACGCTCCACCTGCCTTTAATGCATAATTATAACTCTTCGCCAGACCTAGTTTAGTCACCCACAACATCTAGTTTTCTCTATTATAGTGGTACATCCCATTCTTTATTTTTAAATTGCTTCGACCATAACTATTATATTTTTTTATGTAAGAGTATCTCTATGTATTCCTCATGCATTTATGTATTGAATATGTGTTAAAACATATGCTGTCTATGTATGAACAAAGCAATTATTAACTGTTAACCCAAGATCATTATGAATATCAAAAAGATATTCAGGAGACAGAACAGAACCCAACCTCTGTCGACTACATCGTAACATTGTAATGACCGTTCCTGTGTGTCTGTGAAGCACACACATTCTTCCGTGGCAGTAATAGTGAGGATGATGGCGTTCTGTCTGTGTGTGTGCCCCGTAAGTGCACATACATCACATGATATGGTGATTATGGTAGTAGTAGTGACGATTGTGGTGATTGTGGCAGTAGTTGTGATGATCTGTAGTGGTGATGATGGTGTGTCCCAATGTATTGGTGATTGTGGTGGTGAATATGATAGTTATTATGTAGCCAATGATTGTAGTGATGAATGCTATTATGATAGTGATGGGGTGGTGATTGTAACAGTAGTTATGATAGTGATTGTAGTAGTAACAGTGTTTTTTGAGGTAGATGTAGGGATGATGGTGATAGTAATAGCGATGATGGTGAAATAAGTAGTGATGATAGTGGTAGTAGTTTAGGCTAATGATGGTATAGTGACCTTATCGCATAGTTGGGTATTCCGTTTTGATTTCGGCGGCACTTCTAGTTTTCTGTTATTACTAGTAATAGTATTTTTTCAGTCCTATAAATTGTATGTTGATTTATACATTTACACAATGTGTAAGCAAATAAATATGGACTACTGTACATCTTCACGAGATTGGTTTCCGTGGGCTAGGTTTCAAATACTTTACTTAGCTCTGAGATATCAAAATGTACAGTCTTGTCAAACATTGTAACTACAACAAAATATGGGAGTGTATAAGATAAATTGGAATTTCAAAGTGCTATCTTGTCAATTTTAGTCTACTTTTACTCAACTTGGAAAACTGCATGGTGATGCTTATAGGTTTGTGTTCTGACCTAAAGTGTTCCCAGCAGTTTCATGAAATAGAGATGACAGATTATATTTTGTTGGGTTATAATATTGTTACAAAAATAAGAGCAGAGTTCCTGCATCAATAGATTTTTAGCTCAGGGAAAAATGTAGCAATTAGAAAGAATTTATGCTATGGCTGTAAAATGTATTCTGTCATTAAGGAACAAATAAACTTTGACAGTTCAGAGTCGTAGACTTCAAGGCCAAAATTTAATTATGATAATCATTAACTTTATTTATTTAAGTTAGCTTAGGATTGTAGATTATAAAAAGGTGTGAATTTTCTACACGAATACTGTACGCAACCATGCCTTGAAGTTAGTTTTAGAGTTTTAATAATTTAGTCTGTTCATCATGAAGAATCAAGAAATGCCCACCCCAAGTCTCTCACAACTTAATTATAACTTTAGCATGTAAACTTATATTTTTAGGAGTTAAATAATAATTAAGTTTGGACATGCACAAGCCGTTTGCTGCAACTCTCTCTTGAGTTACAAGAGGACATGGGTCACAGTTTTCAGACTCACTAATTGAACACTGTAGTATACTGTAGGTGATTATATATATATATATATATATATAGTATATACATATATACAGTATATACTGTATATTGTATATAGAAATAATTTCTTTCGAGGGATGTATGAAATGCTCTATTGATAATGATAACATCTTCAGTAGATCAGTTTTTCGTGGAAAACCCGCAAGATCTCGAAGATAGTAGTTATCCTTGGTGACGTCACACACAGCTTCTTGCTCTGTATAGTGGTATTGTGTGCTCATGTATCGAGTCTTGTTCTCATGTGTGGCGTGGTACCAACCATACCGCACTTCTTGAAATTCTTTGAATCAAAAGCATATTGTCTCATCAACTCATCTCCTCTTACTAATGTTCACAATCTCTCTATATATACCGCAATAATGCATTTAACTGTCTCTCTTCTACCGCCATTAAAATTATCTGTTCTTCAGAGCTTTCTAAGTGTATACCTCCTCCCTTACGGAGAGTAGGTGGCACCCACCTTTCAACACATTCTCACCATTATTCTGCCCAAGTCTTTAATCAAAAGTGAACCAATTTTTTCAATCTTAATTTCATTCAACAAGTAAATTCTGGAACTCTCTCCCTCAGTCTATCTTTCCCTTATCTTATGATTTAAACTGCTTCAAGCACCGTGTGAACAGGCATTTTGTCTCTCAAGTACCTTGAATTTGGCTCTGTCACTCTTTCAATTTGGGGAAGACACCCGATACAGGCAGCTTTACTTTTTGTTCTCCTTTGTATACTATACATAGCAAAAAAAAAAAAAAAAAGGATCTGTCCTTGGTAACCTGATAAAGCACTAAGATATTTGGGACCATCTGGTTATATCGCCGCCTTTACTGTCTGTCACACCATTGTCATAGTCAACAAGAATGGTGGGTTTTATGGTCTGTAAATATTTCCTCTGCCCTGTTAGAATGTGTATCTGTGTGTTAAACTGTTTCTCAATTTGTCCATCACTTCGCTTTTGTGAATGTCCCTTTTGAGTCGGCTTGCCTGTCCGTGTATGTATGTATGTATATGCCTATTTGTATATTTAACTCTAAGTACTCTATATCCTTGCCTGTCTATATTTATCTCTAACACCCTCTCCCTATATAAATTATATCGGACTGGCCACATACTGTATAATATTTTGTACAGTAAGTTTGCCTTATCTATTATCGCGACCTTGAAACAGCAGCAAGATCTTGGTGTCCAGGTGGCTATATCGCCGTGTTATTGGCTAGTCTCGCACAAGGATGACATGCATATCACCCTGGTAGGTGTGTTCTGTCTTGTCTGTTTGTCTCTCTGTTAGTCTGTTGTTGTTGTTCCCCAAGCTGCCTGGCCGAACAGCCCCAAGACCCTGAGCAAGGCCAAGGTCATAACAGGGCCCAGTGCCCCTCAGCAATTATGAAGAGAAAGCTGAGGGGCAAAGGAAAAAATGTGACGCTTTGGCTTCCAATCTTGGTAGATTGGGAGGTGAATCCACGGAAGAGACGCCGTCACTTGAGATCTAGAAAATATATAAGTAAAAGGAACAGTCACAGTAAGCTATGGGTATGGCAGAGATCGCTCAGTTCTCAGTCTGATAGACCAGCCCATCACCACACGTTAGTCTGTTTATCTGTGTGGCTGATTTTTTTAGCTAAATAATCTACTGTAGACATTTGAGTGCTTCTGAGGATCTCTGTGTTTGATTTTCTGTCTTTGTCTTGTCCTTATTTGTCTGTATATATTTATTTGTATGCCATAAATATCGCTATTACTTATTTATATGCACCTATTTTACGTTTAATATGAAGATATTAGCATGTAAAAGCTATAAAACAAGTGGGAGTAGTATTTGTGGGTGAAAAAGACGTATTATTGCCGACTGACCGTATCAGGAGGGGAGAGCCGGCATGCGGTATACCCACTCTCTCTCACTTCCCGATCGATACTGCAAGTGAAGTCTCTCTGTTGCTAGGATCTCTAACTGCCTCCCGAGTGACCCTGAAACCGCGGGCGGGAAATTCGCGCCAAAAATTACCCGATAAAATGGGGAATAAGAGGAAAAATAGGTGATGATTGAGGGGGGGGGGTGAAGGAGGTGAAGGGGGGTTTGGACACATGTGGAGGAGTGATAGGAGGTATAGAGGGGAATTATCTCACTTAATCACATATTGCTTTGTTTTAAGTGCCCGTCGGACGTTTTCAACGTTTTTTTTAAAGCCTTAGTTCATATGAGGACGCCATCCTTCGCTCACTACAGGCTCAATTGAGGACGCTCGCTGTTCTTGGGTTAAACTAGTTGGCTCGATGGCAAAATCTATGCCCGTCGGTCTGTTGTTCGACTTATCAGCTTGTCGGTCTCTCTTCAGTATACATACATATTTGATTGTTGGGTGTAACAGGAAGAAAATTAATGTGTTATTATTATTTTTTTTTTTAATAATTTGACGTATTAAAATGTCAGGGTATTCAACGAAATTTCCATTGATCGCCCTATTTCTTGCTATTCTAGTAATTTTACAACGAAAATCAGCTGACCAAGAAGAAACTATTGCTCAGAATTGTAAAATTTATCATTCGTCGGTTACCTTACTCATAAAATTTGTATTCTTAAGTTACCATCTTTCAAATAGCCCGTAATTATTACTATTTGTTTCATATTTAGTGATGGCTAAGAAAAGAGATCCTCTCTATAGAGTTGCTGCTTGGTCGTCGTTGTAAGAGTTTTTCTCTGGGATTTGGGCATCCGCAGTTTTGGGGGTTACATTAGTTGGTTCTGGTTGTCGTTTCTTGCGTCAGCGATCCTTCAGCTTCTCCATTGGCTTTATCCTCTTCCTCCTTGTCCTCGGACCTGGCTTTCATTATGCGACCCCATTTTGGCCTTGGGAAGCTGAGGGTTTTGGTACCTGCCAAAATAGTGACATGGAGATCGGCCCAACATATTTGACCTATTTCTAAACTCTAATCCTTCCTATACTGTAAATCTTCTATCTCCGTTGAGCTACTACGATCACAAACTTTTCTCTGTTACCTGTCCAATCTCTCCAGTATGGCCTTCAGAACCCCCCAACAGGTGGCGCTTGTGGCATTTTGGCGATGCCAATTGGGGGGCTTTTCGGTAGTACTTCTTTGATTTCCATGGAATGACTATTGCTTCCGTGCCCGGGGACCCTCAGAGAGTGTTGAACGTATTACCGAGGTAATCTTCTCGGGCATGGAGGCATACATTCCATTTTCATTCTCTCAGTCTAAAGCAAAAAGATCTTGGTTTACTTACGCTTGTTCTACTGCTGTCGGCAATAGGCTGGAAGCATTCTAACGGGATCGTCACCTTTAAACTCAGGATTATGGTGTTTTTTTATTTTTATGCCTGAAATCAAGCCAAATATGTTCTTCGACTAGCCAAAAAGTCTTTAATCAATAACAAATGTTCTGAACTTTCAAACTATAGCTCTTCCCAAGCTTTCTGGCATCTAGCTAAAAACCTCTCCAACAATTTTACTTCCTCGTCTTTCCCTCCTGTTTTCCACTCTGACGGAACCTCCGTCACGTCTTTCTCTGACAAAAGCCAAACGTTTTGCTCAAATTTTGCTACAATCTTCACCATGGATGATTCCGGTGCTATTCCTCCCTCTCCACCCCCTTCTCACTTACTTATGCCTAAGAACTTAATCTGTTCTAAGGATGTACTTTCTGCCCTCACTAGGCTTAATACCAAGAAGGCAAACAAACCAGATGGTGTACCTCCTGTTATACTCAAAAAGTGTTTTTCCATGCTGACTCCCTTCCTAGGCAAACTCTTTCTTTCGTCTCTGCCTCTCATCTAACGTCTTTCTTTATTGCTGGAAGTTTGCTCTTATTCAACCTGTCCCAAAGCAGGGTGACCGCTCTCAACCCTCCTGGTTTCGTCCAACTGCTCTCAGTTCTTACATCTCTATTGTTTTTTAAACTATCCTAAATTCAAAATTTCTGAAGCATTTATCTTCCCATAATATATTTTTAGATCGCCAGTATGGTTTTCTTAAGTGTCATTCTACTTGTGATCTCCTTGCTTATCTTAAAAACTCTTGGTCATCCTACTTTACTTTTGGGACATCGCTGAGACTTATTCTATTGTGCTAGACATATCGAAAGCCTTCGATAGGGTTTGGCACAAATCTCTAATTTCCAAACTACCCTCCTTCGGTTTCTATCTCTCTGTGCCTTTGTTCTCATTTCCTTTCTGACCGTTCCGTAACTGCAGTTGTGGACGGTCATCGCTCACTTCCTCAACCTATCAACTTTGGTGTTCCTCAGGGTTCTCTCCTGTCTCCAGTTCTCTTTCTAATATTCAATAATAATCTCCTCAACTATACCTCTAGTCCCATCCACTCACATGTTGATTATCCTACCTTACACAAGTCAACTACATTTTCACAACAACCCAGCATGCAATCACTCCAAGAGTCGCGTAATGAGGCCACAGATCGAACGCGTATCTACTGATCTATCAATTATTTTTGATTGGGGCAGAGAAAGTTACTTACAATGCCCCCAAGACATAGTGTCTCCATTTAACTAACCATCACAATCCTCCACATGACTATCAATTACTCTTAAACTATACACAGATCAATCCTTGATCTTCTCTCAATATCCTTGGTGTATCCTTTTCATCCAACCTTTCTTGGAAAGATCATATTACCACTCTTGCTAAAACAGCTTCTCAGAAGTTAAGTGTGCTCAACCGTCTCCATGGATTCTTCACCCCTACACAGCCTCTTGCTCTGAATAGGGGCACAGTGCGCCCCTGCATTAAGTATTATTCGCATGTGTGGGGAGGCTCCACCCATACCGCACTTCTCGAAAGAGTAGAGCCCAAAGCATTTTGCCTCATTAACTCACTTCATCTTACTAGTTCCCTACAATCTCTTTCTACGCGCCGCAAGTTTGCATCTCTTTCACTATGATGCCATTACAACAAACATTGTTCTTCATAGCTCTCTCAGTGCATACTTTCTTCCTTGCGGCGAGTGAGAGTCACCCACCGCGAGTCACCAACACAGTCCCGCTCCTATTCTGTCCAACTCTCAAATCCAAGAAATTGCAAATGTTCTCAGTCTTTCTTCTACTCAACTAGTGGACTCTGGAACTCTCTCCCTCAATCAATCTTTCCTTCATCCTATGACTTAAGCTGCTTTAAACTTTGTGTGTCCCGGCATTTTGACCACAACGTTCCTTGAATTTGGCTCTGTCACTCTTTTGACTTTGGGGGAGACACTCGTTTTTTTTTTTTTTTTTTTTTTTTTTCTCTATATTCCAACTACTCCCTCTCGGGCATAGGCTGAGAGCCTGTACATTCCACCGCTCAACACGGTGAAGCCCGTGAGGTCTTGTTCCAGCCTGGGGAGTGAGACATGTGAAGCATCCATCATGGCTCAAAGCAGCTCCATCTCTGAAGCGGCTGGTTGCTTCGCTCAAGTGCTTCACCGTCTCACCCTCCAGACTCAGACCCTCACTCTCAGAATGCCACCTATTGAGCAGTGAACTCACTAGGCATTGTCCCCCTGTAACATATTTTGAATATGGGAATATTCATACAGTGTTATTTAATCAGGGAACAATGAGGGTATTTTTTTGGCATTTCGGTGGGCTTTGTGGTAATGCACTGATACTAGGTACAGCACAAATTCAATCCCAATAATATCTTCCCATTGACATATCGGGATTTGAACCCGGGTCCATTGGATTACCAATCCAGTGGCATGACCACTCCACCACACCTCCGCAGGTTACAGGCAACCTGCCTTCTGTCTCCTTCATAACAAATAAAAAAATTTTTTGCATGCCTTCCAGGATGGTGCCCCCAGTCTGGTTAGCTATTAGTCTGACAAAACTGCAAAGTACTTTAAGGTTCTTCTTCTTGTTCTCGCCTCTCCTCTAACTGTTTTTTCCTGTCAGGAGTCACTGTCCATCAATTCACCACTTCATTCCATCCAATCAATCTTGCAAGTCTTGCCGCCCTGGAGCGGTCTCTTCCAGCCCCAGTTGACATCGATCCTTAGTAATCCATGATAAGGTACAAGAGTGTTTCTCGCTCTAGACTTCACACAATGAAGCAACTTGGTTGAGCCCGAGAACTTTCAGTCTTCTACTGTGCTTCTCACTTCTCCGCTTGTTCTTCCTCTGTCCAATTGCTCTTCTTTCCTACTTTACGCCAGCCATCTGGTCTGGTCTTCACACACATTATCGTCAATGTTTTTGGTAAGGTATTGAATTTGGCTGTACATGCCTGTCTATTCCATTTCACTAAATTTTACAAGCACACCACACTTCTTTCCCACCTAAATTGCCTCTAATGTACCTTGATTTTGGCTCTCTATAATTCTGTCGACACTTGTTACAGGCAGCTTTGCCTTTTGTCTCCTTCAAGCACATAGGAAAGCAAAATATATTTACAAATTCCCTCTCGCTTCTGCCCCCTCTCCCCACGCTCTCTCTATCGCTCTCTTTTTCACAGCTGTGTGATGGCAGCGGGAAGATATTGTAAGTTAACATTATGATTCTCGACCCATGATTATATTACCACCTTTACTGGTCCCTCACACCATTACCCCCGGGCCAGATAGTTAGTCATAGTACTGTCATCTAATTTGGTCTTTATGTATGTTAGTCGCTTTGTTAGTTTGAAAATATGGTTCTGTATGTTAATCCATTGATGCGTTTGTTCTTCAGTATACCAGACGTGTGTGTGTGTGTGTGTGTATAAATTTCAAAATTCCTATCCTCCAGAAATCAAATAGACAGACAGACAGACAGATAGCTAGATAGATAGATATATAGATAGATAGATAGATGGCTAGATAGATAGACAGATAGATAGATATAGATAGATAAATAGAAAGATATATAGATAGACAGACAGGTAGATGGTTATAGTCAGTGAATATGATGCCTGGTAGACAACCAAGCCGGATAATCGTAGTGGGCCGCTCGTCGCCACCACACAGTAGTTTTCTAAAGATGATGCACAATACCACATAAGGCAAATGACAGATGGTAGTGGTAGACCGCTCGTCGACACCATAAATGTATATATATATATGATGCACACGGTAAACACACTTTATATTCGACACAGAAATATCCAGTGAGTCAATTATCTTAAGGGGAGATCTCCACTTGAGGGATTTTTTTCTTGACCCCTTTCTCCCTCATGTTTAGCCCCATTGATTTTGATATTATAAAACGTTCGCCCCATTAGTTTAGCGATTTTAAGAACTTTCACCCCATATTAAGACCTTTCGTGCCATTCAGGTTTCGATTTTATCCTGGCGAGCGATAGCGAGCCTGTAATTTAAGAGGAACCGGCCTTTGGCCGGGACATTTTTCTACCGAAAAATGTACAAATTTATCTTGAAAGGGGGTCAAGGGGGTGACATTTTTAGATTGCTGGAGGAGCAGGAAACAAACTAGAAACCTCCCCTTATGTCGTAATAAAACCAACATCATTTTTTTTTATATTTCCATTTGTATGTAATTATATGTTTCTTTATTATTATTGTTATTACTATTATTATTATTATTAGTAGTAGTAGTAGTAGTAGTAGTATTATTATTACTATTTGTATTTATCTATTTATTTACATTACCCAAACATTACTAATCTACTGGCAACAATAAGGGAATTATTGTGTAATGCCATTGGGCTTATGAAGTCTAGCACGAATGTTATCCCAAAAAATATATCTCTCAGATGATATACCAGGAATCGAACCCGAAACAGTAATGGTCCTTCTTTAGTGTCATGACCACCCAACCACAACTCCCTCATGTGTCTCTGTCTGTCTGATGTTCCACCTGTCTCTCTGTCGGTTTGTCAAACGATTTGTCTGGTCTTCGTATTTCCAAAAAAGTAAGTGGAGTGTGGTTAACATTTTGAAGATATTTCTATTGACTAGAAGATATACTGTAGTTACCAAATTTTGAAGGAAAGCAAATATATTGTACACAATATTAATATCATGATCAAACCTGCCAAGTGATACACCCTCTTTGGTCATACTTCACTACAAGAGCATCTTAATTGCTGAGAAATATCATTTGGTGGTATATAGATGAAAAATGAAAATTACCTTTGTATCAAAATTCGTAATTACCCTGTGCATAATGCAATTGCATTTGTCAGAGTTCAATAACACCTGGGGAAGTATTTTTTGTTTCTGAACCCCTTTCTCCTTTAGGTTTAGCCCCATTAGTTTTGACTTTTAAGACTTTCACCCATTTCTTTGCTAAGACCTTTCCTGCCATTTAGGGGTCGATGTTTTTTCCTGACAACCGTGCCTGTAATATTAAGGAACACCACGTTCTTAACATTAATCCTGCATTACAAAACCTAATATACTTGAATACATTAATGACAGCATATTATCCTCCCGGGATTCGAACTCGGGACACCACATCCAGAACATAAGCATCTAAACCATTACACCACCAACACATTTACAACATAGTTACACAGTTATAAGAGAAATCGGCTTTCAGCTGGGACATTTCTCTACCGAAATATATACAAATTGTCTTCGGGGAGATTTGGGGCTGTTTTTTTACTAAGCTTAATTGAAGTCTAGGGAGCTAACTAGAACAAATATATATATATATATATATATACAGCTTATACTAAAAGATAAACAGATAAACACAATAGCGTCCCCTTAGTTTCATCCCCTTTTCCCCTTGCTTCGTAATTATGTCGTTATTAAGTTTGGTGACCCTTATCTATCGACTAACCCATTAGTCCATATTGTGGCTATGGTGTAGTTTATGGTACCAGAAACTTGGAGATAGGGGTACCGAATTTTGAGCATTATGAAATTTGTACAAATATGAATAAGTGTAATGGAGTCCAAAATTAACGGTGCCAAACTATTATGGGGTCCAATACTTGGTGCAAAGTTATGGTGCTAATAATTTAGTGGCTCAAATATGCTCAAATATATACTGTCAAAGTGGCATTTATTAATCCACCTCTCTATGGGAGTACACCTTATACAAATCCGTACTGCTGACTTAAGGGTGAAGGAGGTTAGTGGATGGACTAGCCACACATCATTGTATAAAACTAGCGCTAAAAAGATACATAGAAGGCCTCGGAATAGGACGAACCCTAAGTTGAGTGGTCAAACCCGTAAATCTTCAAGTAAACGGGCATGGGTCGTCTTTCTCACAGGGGATACTGTAGGTCCGCGTGGAGGCATTTTGTGCATGGCCACCCTCATAAAGGGGAGCATGGTGTCCGGCAATAGATAGATAGATAGTCATCCACCCCACCCACCGTCCCCCGTTGACATAGGCTATATACCCAAAGTTTCAGGAGGTTTACATACTCGTCACACCTTTCTCTTATCAGGATTACCACGGTACCTTATCCAAGCCTAACCTGTCCCCTCACCTAACGTAACCCCGCCTGACCTGACCTAATCTAACTTAGGTCACCTTTACCTTTAACCGTCCTGGTGGTGTAATGGTTAAGGTGGCAAAAATATGTGTGTGATAACCCGGGTTCGAATCCCGGTGGATCATATATACTTTAATTAATTTCATTGGGGGTGTGGTGGTGAGATTAATAAAAATAATATTATTAGTAGGTTTAGGGATATTTCTTCGAGAGGCCGGTCTATATGATCTGTGCCCCATGAATATTCTTTCCTCTCACTTAAACAGTAGGCTACCATAGTGCGGTTGGGAGTATGAACATGATTAGATTAATATCCAGTATTCGAGAATGGATAATAAGTCGTAGGCGTGTGCATAAACCTTTAACCGTCCTGGTGGTGTAATGGTTAAGGTGGCAAAAATATGTGTGTGATAACCCGGGTTCGAATCCCGGTGGATCATATATACTTTAATTAATTTAATTGGGGGTGTGGTGGTGAGATTAATAAAAATAATATTATTAGTAGGTTTAGGGATATTTCTTCGAGAGGCCGGTCTATATGATCTGTGCCCCATGAATATTCTTTCCTCTCACTTAAACAGTAGGCTACCATAGTGCGGTTGGGAGTATGAACATGATTAGATTAATATCCAGTATTCGAGAATGGATAATAAGTCGTAGGCGTGTGCATAAACCTTTAACCGTCCTGGTGGTGTAATGGTTAAGGTGGCAAAAATATGTGTGTGATAACCCGGGTTCGAATCCCGGTGGATCATATATACTTTAATTAATTTCATTGGGGGTGTGGTGGTGAGATTAATAAAAATAATATTATTAGTAGGTTTAGGGATATTTCTTCGAGAGGCCGGTCTATATGATCTGTGCCCCATGAATATTCTTTCCTCTCACTTAAACAGTAGGCTACCATAGTGCGGTTGGGAGTATGAACATGATTAGATTAATATCCAGTATTCGAGAATGGATAATAAGTCGTAGGCGTGTGCATAAACCTTTAACCGTCCTGGTGGTGTAATGGTTAAGGTGGCAAAAATATGTGTGTGATAACCCGGGTTCGAATCCCGGTGGATCATATATACTTTAATTAATTTCATTGGGGGTGTGGTGGTGAGATTAATAAAAATAATATTATCTGTGTACAGGTCCTGTTAGATTAAGGGGACAGTGGTTATTTTGGGGGGTTTATTTATTTATATATTCATCTATTTTTTGGTTTCCTCGCGAGACCTCCATGAAGCTTTAAAAACACTCCCAAGACCCCCTTCAAGATATATTTTTACATTTTTCGATCGAAACATGTACCGGCCGAAGGCCGATTTCTCTTGAAATCACAGACTCGCTTTTGCTCGCCAGGAGAATATCTATACCTAATGGTTACGAAAGGTTTTGTTATTGATTTAAAAATTGGACGACAGGTTTTAAAATCGACAAATTAATGTGGCGAACGTCGTAAAATCTGAAAACTAATGGGGCTCAACATGAGGCAGAAGGGGGACCAGATAAACGATCCAGCTCATCTTAACCCACTGAGCCCCAGCTAGTTTAGAATAAATGTACCACCAGGGACCAGCAGGTTTTGAAAACAAAATAATTCCAGAAACAATTGGGAATGGGTTAGGAATGAAGGAAAACTCACAAAAAACCGATCCCCTAGGTCATTAAGGGGTCCTACTGTGCGCCCGAAAGTCGGATTTACAAGAGGGGAAAATTGAAGGCCAAAACACCCAAAAACAAGTTTTTGCGCGCGTTCGCGCTCACGTGCACGCGGTTCGACTTTGAGAGCTTTCAACCATCGGCATGGTTGCATGGGATACTTACACAGTTCCCATAAAAATTTCAGCCCTCTAGGTGCCATAGGACCGGAGTAATTAACAAGGACGACACGTTGTCGTCGCTGGGGTAGAGCGTTACATACATTGCCGACGACGTGTCGTCGCTGGGGTTCAGTGGGTTAAGTTGAATTGGGTAAGGCTACGCTATCGCGATCATCCTGGTAAAATAATAGCAGCGTGGAATCTTGAACACCAGCAAAGTCTTGTGAATATTTTCCCTAGCTGGCCATCCATTACCCTCTAGTATGGCGGCCATCACGTCGGTTTGTTTGTTGTGTGTGCGTTTTTTTTTTTTGTGTGGTGGTTTATGTGTGTGTGTGTGTGTGGTGGTTTGTGTGTGTGTGTGGTGGTTTATGTGTATGTGTGTGTGTGTGTGTGGTGGTTTATGTGTATGTGTGTGTGTGTGTGGTGGTTTGTGTGTGTGTGTGGTGGTTTATGTGTGTGTGTGTGTGTGTGTGTGTGGTGGTTTGTGTGTGTGTGGTGGTTTATGTGTGTGTGTGTGTGGTGGTTTGTGTGTGTGTGGTGGTTTATGTGTATGTGTGTGTGTGTGTGGTGGTTTATGTGTATATGTGTGTGGTGGTTTGTGTGTGTGTGTGGTGGTTTATGTGTATGTGTGTGTGTGGTGGTTTATGTGTGTGTGTGTGTGTGTGTGTGGTGGTTTGTGTGTCTGTGTGGTGGTTTATGTGTATGTGTGTGTGTGTGTGTGTGGTGGTTTGGGTTTTTTCACCATGCCCATAAGGAGGGTTATGGAGCTCCGATCTTATTTCCAACCATCTTGACAATTTTACCAACGCACCTAAACTTCATTGGATACTGAAATAGCCTCCCGAATATCTGCAGCCAGGGCGGGAATCGAACCAGTGACCTATGGTTACGAGGCAGCCACGTTACCACGAGACTAAAAATGGTACCTCACCTAGTCTAGTAGTTTAAATGTATTTCCGTGTCTTCTTCAATTTAAGCTAACCTATTTCTACTGACTTTACATGTGTGTGTGTGTGTATGTATGTGTGTGTGTGTGTGTGAACATGTGTGCGTATGCGTGCACGTGCGTATTTTTATCAACAATGGAAGTGTTAACAAGAAGTGCTTTGGGAGCGATCCACCAACGTCGGTCCATTAACTTTCAATGGAAGAATGCCGTAGTAATATACCCCCCTCCCTTTATCACCACCCCATTCTCCTGTGAGTTGATACTGCCTGGGGTGCGGGGAGGGGGGAAGAGGTAGTCTTTATTTCTTCTGTTATGAATGGATGTCTTCTTTGTTCTTGGCACCACTTTACCTCTTATACTGGCCTCTCCAAGAAGGGTCGAATCGGGATTTTGTGTGTTTACGTGTGTTTTTGTCTGTCCCTTACCAATGTTAACTACCCATGAGCAATGTACGGCTCAGATTGAATGAAGCCCCGACCCACCTCCCCAAATATACACACACACACACACACACACACACACACACACACACACACATAGATTTTCTGTTTTATGTGTAGCAGCGTGGCTCCTACTGAGAGTCACCTTAAAGTCGTTACAGAGACAGTTCCATTTTACGAGAACAGGCAATGACATCATCACGACAAGTGTAACAAAGTTAACACTTTCAGTATACGATGACGCATTTATCGTTGCTAACAGAGTTATTATATATATATATACTGTATATATATATATATATATATATATATATATATATATATATATATAACATCAGTAGGGGCCGAGGGCACCGCAGTTTCCACAGCAAGAGGAAGAATAGAGATAGAGCTGCACCATACGCCATGTTTATTACTCGAATTTTCTTCATCAACAAGGTGCCATCTTCAGGTTATACAGACTGAACCTAAAAATATACATTATAAGTATTATACTATTGGAAAGAAAATGGATCTAATGTAATACATTCTATGACTTAATAAACTAATCATGGGGTGTGGATCTCTTTCGATGTGCTTAGGTTTTTGAGGTACTGTACATGGGTGTTTTTTGTAATTTTGTGATTGTGTGCTTATCAATTATTATGTTCCTTCCAACAACCAACCATACTCCTAAAATCGATTAATGAAATTTACAAACACATGTGGCAGTCCGTGGATTCGAACTCAGGATGCTCACACCGAAAATCAACACCTTATACATCGCACCACGAAGACCGTTAAAGGTTGGTGGACACTGCCTACGATTTATTATGCAACTTCGAATCCTGCATATCAATCTAAGCATGTACACACATCCCAACTGCAACTCACGTAGGCTATGCATATGTGAATGGAAAGAGCAATTAATGGGGCCTTAACCACTTAGGGAAGTCCTCTCGATAAATTACTCCTGAACCAATATCAATTATTATGTTCCTTCCAACAACCAACCATACTCTTAAAATCGATTAATGAAATTTACAAACACATGTGGCAGTCCGTGGATTCGAACTCAGGATGCTCACACCGAAAATCAACACCTTATACATCGCACCACGAAGACAGTTAAAGGTTGGTGGACACTGCCTACGATTTATTATGCAACTTCGAATCCTGCATATCAATCTAAGCATGTACACACATCCCAACTGCAACTCACGTAGGCTATGCATATGTGAATGGAAAGAGCAATTAATGGGGCCTTAACCACTTGGGGAAGTCCTCTCGATAAATTACTCCTGAACCAATATCAATTATTATGTTCCTTCCAACAACCAACCATACTTCTAAAATCGATTAATGAAATTTACAAACACATGTGGCAGTCCGTGGATTCGAACTCAGGATGCTCACACCGAAAATCAACACCTTATACATCGCACCACGAAGACAGTTAAAGGTTGGTGGACACTGCCTACGATTTATTATGCAACTTCGAATCCTGCATATCAATCTAAGCATGTACACACATCCCAACTGCAACTCACGTAGGCTATGCATATGTGAATGGAAAGAGCAATTAATGGGGCCTTAACCACTTAGGGAAGTTGTGACGCATGTCCAGTGTGAGCATGCTGTACAGAACGCCTAGTCATGCCCCACTCTCGCTAGGATCGTCAGGGCAGGAACTTTGGCTGTAGTCCATGTAGAGTTTCCTAACTTAGTTCATGTGAGCCGTTGTACTATAAGTATTATGAATATGTATTTTGTTTTCATCTGAGTCAACGAGTTCTATTTTATATCATTAGTTATAAGTATTGTGTGTAAAACTTATTTGTAATGATGGGAAGAGAAACAGCCACAGTTGGGGGTCAGTGGGTGCGCCAGGCGGGAGGTGGGCCTAACTCACTAGCACTCCCCCCCCCCCCCCTCAGTGCTAGGGGAGCCTTTGTCTATCCCAGAGGAGAGCGAGAGAAATTACGTAATGGTTGTCAGTGGGCGGTCCTTAGTAGTTCACGTTGGGCTCACTAGAGGGCCGGGTATAAAAAGGGAAGTCTAGCCATTTTTTCATCAGAACTCATTAGGCAGAGCGACTTCTCATTTCCCTTGCTAACTATATATATTCTTCTGACTGATGTGAACTTTCTCTACTACCTTACATTCTTATCTCCTCTTTTCCCTGCCTGTTTAACTTCCATGGTCCCGTTGGTGCAGAGCTAGTCAGCCAACGTATTATCGCTTGAGTTCTCACGAGATACTTGCCTATTAGATAGCCTATTTTGGAAGGGTTAACTTAGAATAGGATTGATTTGTGTTTGTTGCACTTGTATATGCATTTCCCTGTGTGTTATTATTATTATTACTGTTTTCTGCTGGTCTAGGTAATGCTAGACTGGGGTAAGGCTTTTCTGTGTTACGAGTTGTTGTTTGATGCAGTGGTTAAGTGATAAACCTGCATACTCGTTTCGGTTCAGTGAAGCCTAGGTTGTCTTCGCGGCTGACTGTGTTGAGTTAATAATTTACAGTGCGTGAGGGCAAGAGCCTAACCACCCTGTATTTTATTAACAGTTTGTTTTTACTTTGTCAAGGAGCTGGGAGAAAACCAGATACAAGGGATCTGGATTTCTCAAAGTGCACTTGTCAGTTTTAATGTAATACTTTAAACAGTTGTGAGGACTTCGCTAGGCTACAAGCCGTTTTTGCTCAGTCACTGCTACCTTTTGCCCACAGTACCCCAGCTAGACTTTACTCGATTAGTAGATACAGAATAGTATTGAAGCTTTCCTTATGTATGATATTGTTTATGCACTATTGATTTCATGTGTTGCAAGCTTGGCTACTTTAGTGATTAGTGGCCCACGAGCACAATCCGAGTAGGCTATTGCCGTTGCATTTGCGGAGTACTTCTTTTTAATGTTTGCCATTTACTATTGCATATTCTTTTAATTATTCTTATGCCAATTTAAACCTTTAATAGTATTTAATTGCCAGTGTTTTTGCTTATTGAATTACTGTTCAAAATCGATACATACTTCTTACGAGCATCCGAGAAGCATCTAACTTTTTCAGAAGATTCCTTGCTCGATGTTTAAGGACTATTAATTAACGTAACGTAATAGTGCCGATCCGAAGTAGAGGGTGGAGGACTTCTTAAGTTCTTAGTCAAGGGTGGATTACTTCGGCTTCGGCCAACACTATTCTTTGGTGTTGTTGTTTCTTACTTCATTGTTTGATTGTTGACCAGACTAGATAATTCCTGTCTCTTTATTAGTCTGTTGTTCAACACTAGTACCGAGTTCTTGTATACCCCGTTATAGCAGATTGAACTCTGGAGGGTATTGGTGTTTTTTGTTCGGCTGGCAGTACTCAGGGGTTGGGATCGTGCGTTTCCGTTGTGGCAGCGAGCCGCCGTATTCTAGTCCTGATTGAGAGCCCTTGTGTACCCGAGTGCCAGTTCGTAACAAAGTCCTCTCGATATATTACTCCTGAACCAATATCAATTATTAAAGAATTTTAACTTTTTTGATGTTCATTGTTTACAAGATGGAGTTTGAGGCCAGTGGGTTATGATTAATGTTGTTTTGTATGTATTTGGGAGCTTTTTTCACTAGGTGTATTTCAGCTTATTAAGTCATAGAATGTATTACATTGGATCCATTTTCTTTCCAATAGTATAATACCGGTACTTATTTTGTATATCTTTAGGATCAGTCTGTATAACCTGAAGATGGCACCTTGTTGATGCCGAAAATTCGAGTAATAAACATGGCGTATGGCGCAGCTCTATCTCTATTCTTCCTCTTATATATATATATATATATATATATATATATATATATATATATATACCGGTATATATACCGTATATACAGTATATATATGCAGTATATATAGTATAGGAAGAAGTGACAACCACTGAGGCAAATATAATATCGTCTGGCCACTTGACTTTCTCAGATATTTATCAAGAGTAGCAAAGTCGTCTTATAGTACTAATCCAGAAGATTTTTAAGGAATCTGTCATGCTTTACTGAAATAACCACTCCACCATTACGAAAAAAACCCGGGGGCTGTCCGGTTGGCAAGGTTTGTTTTGTGCAACCGATTTAGTACAGTCAGTCAAGTTTTCCTGTTGTTGTTTAAACTCGTAGACGTTGTGTTTTGAAAATATATGGAGGGTTTCAAGGCGTACGTCATTGGGTAACGTTCAGTGTCCCATATGCATAATTTAGCCTTTTCAATTATAGGATTCCAAACATTAGTTATATTTTAGTTACCTCAAGACGGTGTTGTTCTACTTAGGAAGAACCTGCCATAGTGTGTTTATTGAATACATCTTTAACCATTGATTCCTTGAGGAAGCTGCATTAATGAAAATCGTCATCTGATTGAAATAGTTAATGGTGATCGGTTAACTGACCAACTTGCGAGTTTCGGTTTATAAGGAAGCTGGAGTCATAGATATATGGTAGTTTAGCAGAATTATCAGCTAAAATATAGTTGTAGTGGATATTAAATACATGCAATCATATTCAGCATAACTCCTAGTCATCGAAAGTTTATAATTCATCATGATTTTATTTCTGATAATAAACTATGTTTACGGCTCCAACTTCCTAATAGCCTGAAACAAGTGTTCAAATCACCAGTTGATATCAACCAGATCCAACTCCACCAATACTACTAGATTAGGTTAGCTTAGATTTGGGTAGATTTTGTTGGCGTTGATTTAGTTAGACCTATAATCTATTCACTATAATTACGCAAAAATCTTTACTCTAAACCTTTAAAACTCTAAAAGGACCAGGGCAAATGGGGTGTACATTTCCACAACTATTCCCTAACTAACTCTTCTCAAATAGTAGAAATATCAGATGGATTACTCTAGTCCTGTTTGAGTTCTAGTGGTGAGTCGTAAAGATTTCCGGCCTATATAACGAATTGACTACGGTTAAGTTGACATTTATTTATGTATTGGTGATTGTGGATTTCTGGTTTGGCATAAACATAATACATCAACATTGAGAGCGTTAGGTTAAGATAAGACATGTATGAGAAAGTTAAATAGCGTCAGAAATAACTGTATTATGAACACCTGTTGATCAAATTGTAAATGGGATTGGTCTCAGGTGGCATGTCCGTTTGAAAGAGAAGAAAATTAATACACGAAGGACAAGAGTTAACCATTGTGTCTGAAAGTTAATTTGAAGGTAGTTACGACTTGGAATGTTAAAAGTATGATAGCGTGTACTGTTTGCGACAGCGTGACAGGGGTGTGAAGTAAATTATCTAGCGAGTGATAACCGAAGAATGTTACACTCTTAAACGATCTCAAATCTAAACAGTATATTTTAAGTTTGGTTAGGCTGTTGTTTAGCTTTGCTAGATTTGGTTAGGTTTGAATAAGCTGGGTTGTTAGGTTAGTTTGTATTGGGTTAGTTTAGATTAGATTAAGTTAACTTAGGATTTGATATATTAGATTAAATTAGGTTAGGATACTAAGCATTTAGATTTACAAATATTTTAGACTGCGACCTTTTTACTATTTGGTTGTAGTAATTTCTTAGTCTGGCCGAGTTTACTTGCG
>JBAKBP010029817.1:0-26605 GCA_037953745.1 Lithodes maja | reverse complement strand
ATACAGTATACTGCTGACATGCTTCCCCCGTGGTAAGAAGAGACCACTCTACTCCCAACACTGATGCTATCAACCTCAATTCCTCCACCCTTCTCAACTGCATCTGTGCCCATTCTGGAGAACTCCGAAGGAACACTCTCGCATCCTCCTCATTGGTGATATGCAACGGCATGACATTCTCCCCCTCCTCTCTTGCTTGTTGTTCAGACATAGTAAAATAAAATGCTAGACACCTATTCTAAAAAAAATCCTCTGATCAAAATAAATCTTATTAATACTGCTGGTACTATTCTGATTATCCTAGGCAAGGTTGCCACTGTTACGAATCTGGACCCCAGTTGCTTAGAGACGGTATACGAAAATAATTACTATTAGAAATGCAGCATGTCTCTCTACCAAACAACAACACGACGCAACAGGTAAGCGCACTATGAACGCTTCCAGGCTCTTCTCAGGGCTTAAGGTGCACACTGCCCTGCTCCTATTCTGAATAATAAGTAGAACAGAAATACTCATGTAACTTACTAGCTACGAGAACTCGAAACAACACCGGGATTAGCAATGCTGGGTTGGATAATCAAAACAGTTAAATACATAGGCTACCAGCAGACATCAAAGAAACAAGAGAGCAGATGTACTTCGAGCATAACAGGCTATGCGCACCCTCGACAGTACTAAACCGTGCGCAAACCAGCCAACGGTAACCCACTCTCAACCCAAGAGAGTTGCACATAATAATATTGCATACATATAATGAACTAAACATACAAGGCAGTGTCCTAATATGACTACTAACCTCGGGGTGATATTAGTAGAAGCAGGTTGCCCTGACCACCTCTAATATCACACCAATATATCCTGCTGCAACCTGGGCCCCCCAGTGAGTTACCGCCCAAGACAATGAACTCTTAGAGTCCACCTCCCACACTCACTTAACTATGGGGGGCGGTCCAGACTGAAGCTGGATTCCTAATTAATATTAAACACTCCGTTGCCTCAGTTCGAAACCCGAGATAGGGAACAAACAATTGCTGGGGCAGAACCGTCAAGGTTGTTACCGGGTCCTAAGCACAAACATGGGGAAAAATATGTAGGGGTATGGATGTGTGTGTGTGTGGACTGTCTATGGGATTAACAGTGCTTATTAGTAAGGACCCAGGCAAGCCTCCCAGCTCTTCCCTATCACGGATTCCGAAGTTAGCCACCAGAGGTACAGAATATCTAAAACAAAGGGAAATATAATAAAATGCTGATCAGAGGAAAAGGATAATTAAAAGAAGAAATGAGTGTCTAAGATTCTCTGTTGATTACTTACGTTACTATTATGCAAGCAAGGACAAACAAAAGGGGCAGACTGATGGGTCACAGGAGAGAGGGGACACCAACTATCTAGTCTGGCCGCCTACGAGAGAATGATGAGTCCTGGCACTGGCGTAGCTAGCGGGAGCCAGGCTCAAACTAAGGGGGTTGCAATATATCACCACACAATATGATAACACTAAGACACTTCACAAGAATAACTTATACAAAGGTATTCCTGTGTTAACATATTGACTAAAACAGCGTGGCAGATAAAATAAAGTACATCTTGATATTGCAACACAACTAAACTTGCAATGGTCACATAATTAAATGAAACTCGTGGGGCTGGCAAACTCGCCGCCCCCTCCCCCCCTCCCGAGACACGAGAGCAATGTTCCTCCCTCCCAACTTACCTCTAGCTTGCAAATTACAACGTTACCACTAAAAATCAACTTCATATACGAAACTAATAACACTCAATTGGCTCACTCTACACAAATGTTTATTGAGACAAAAACACTTAGAGGCACGGCAAAACTAGTCATGTACAATTGGAAGGGTATCGGAATGAAACTCACTATACCAGGTCTTTCTAATAGACTTGGCACAGCTGCTTTCATAAATCTGGCGCCACTCGAGTCTAGTGTTACGACTGGGGTTCAAATATATCAGGGCTCTTATTCATTGGACTAGTAATGGCATAAATGTTACAACGGAAAGCGCTAGCTCCAACCTCTGAAGTATATTCCCAGTGAACAAAGAACACAAATACTCTACAGAGTTCTATATGCAATAATAGGCTATCAAACTCTCAATAAATGTGCGTCTACTCTAGGCTTAATGTTATGTGAAAACAGCCTATTACTACCTATAACCGAAGGTGCTTGGTTATGGTATGCAAAGTAAGGTGGTAAGAGAAGTTACAGCTTACGTTACTTTAATCAATAAATGTCAGGCACTCCTGCATGAAAGAAAGTGCACTAAAGTCCTTCAACACTAACAAGGAATCTTCTTTAAATGTTAGATGCT
The DNA here is from genome assembly GCA_037953745.1 of Lithodes maja. NCBI lineage: Eukaryota > Metazoa > Arthropoda > Malacostraca > Decapoda > Lithodidae > Lithodes > Lithodes maja. The sequence goes on along the minus strand of JBAKBP010029817.1, from coordinate 24,274 downwards.
ATAAAGATGCTCGTATCGGAAATGGAACCCAAAAAGGCAGGCAGCGGAACAATGCTCGTGCAGGCTATGCACACAAAAAGGCAGAATATATAATGCCGTCGGAGCCAAGAATATCCTAAACACTACAACACTAATAATAATCGCCACGACAATGCAGTATTCCTATCAACAAAAAGAGCCTAAGTCGTTTGTGTCTCAATACATCAAACTAGGCTGCGAAATATTTGTGTAATCATAAATGGGTATGCATAAAAAGAGTAATTAGGTTAATATACTGTTACGGCTGGATCGGCAATACATATTCGGGATTCTTGATCGTAGGACAGAAATGGCTTATGTGACAACGACACGCTCGATTCCAGTCCCAAATACTATATGCTCCAGACAACAAAAGCACCAACGCCCTACAGAGTTATCGTCTATGGTAACGAGGTACCTTAACTCGGCGAAAGTGTACAACAGGGGTAGGCTATGAGGCTAAACTCCCTCAGACATTTATAGGTTACGTTATGACTAAAGAAATGCAATACTCAAGAAACTACGTTAATATTAAGCCTCTAATAATGTAGAATAGAAGCAGGCTAAAGGTATGACAGTGAAATGCTAAATGACAAATGTACACGCCTACTTGAAAGCGCGTGCACTAGAATAACTGTCCCCTACTAACATTCACTAGCATGTAGCATACAAGATGTTCATGATCCAGTAGATACCTAATAATACACATGGAAGGAACATAAATAGTAGTCACTTATTATAATAATGAATCTATACTTGGAATAACTAAAAGGTTGCAGGCAACAGTACTGCGCCGGTAGCCTACTACCGCATAGGCTACTTCGCTTCTCTCACTCTGTCTCCCCTCTGAGTCCGTATGCGCCCTACGCAATAGAACTCCGGAAACAGCAGCAAAACGACAGTGCAGTTAATTGATACATGAAAGTATTAATAGTGTTGTCTTGTGTGTGAGTAATGTGTATTGTAAAGTGTTATATACATAAACTTAAAGAGAGCTGCAAATGCATAGTAAAATAAAGATATCACCCACTCATCATCCCCATGTGTTCTAGCTAGCAGGCCAAGTCACAGGAACAACGAGTCCCAGCACCGAAAGCGAGAACCCAGGAAAAGACTGCAGAGAACACAAGGACAGATAAATTACGTTACTCTACTATACCGGCACTACGAGCGAGCTGTAGTCTCTGGTACTGCACTCGCTCCTGGCTCGGTAGGCAAATCAAGGCTAAGTCCTCGCCCCTCTACAGACAACTCCTGGGCATGGTCGGGCTCTTACACATGGCACTAGTCTAGTCACAAATTGGATGATGAGCTGGGCATATAACTTGTGAACATGTAGAACGTTCACCAACTATCCTCATCAAGAAGATCGCTGTTCACATTAACCCCTTAAATCTAATACATGTAAATATATGCTTGTCCTAAGAGTAATACGAGAGGTGAGTGCTGAAACTCCTTTAGGACCTCAAGGGAAGGGTATGCATTTAAATAGAGAGAAGAATGAAATGAGAGTAATGTCGTCAGAGAGAAAGAGTGCAACCGTGAGAAATTGGGAGAGAGGGCAAGGGATGTTAGAATCTCAAAGGTTCTAGGCAACCTGATCATGGAACACACAGCGAGCCTCCAGGCAATGTGCAGCACGACAACATGGGCAGCCCAGGCAGCATAGGCAGGCGGCAATGTACTACCAACCCTGTCGCACCTAGCTATAAGCGCAGGGCTGCCAACCGGTCCATACGTCTGGCAACCACCCCCCCGGCAGCGCGGCGCATTGCTACCCTCTCGCTCTGAAGTCTAACTCACTCTCTCTCTCTGAATTCCTATTGTCTTATCTATCAACTTCTCTATTGATACTACATATTAAATGGAAGGTCTCGACATGGCTTAAAACAAAACCCACCACTGGTTAGCACATGACGAGACCTTTGCAGAGATACAAAGAACATAGTTATACGTTGTCACACTCAATATAAGCAGCCAGCACGGTACACGGTACCGCACCGTGGCGGTACAGTGGAGTACCAAGGAGTACAATCAGGTTGCGTTGCCACGCACTGGGCGTCACAGCCCCCCCCAAGATTTTAGATAATCGACCTTAGAAGCATTATCAAAATCTGACAGGCAACCAACCGACCTGCTACCCTTAGCTGCCACTAATTGCAAAAGGTGCACAACAACTGAAGTGTGAATTATACATAAAACACAATATCGCATGCATCATGCTACAACAATAAAGACTTACAAAACTAAAACAAAATTTTCTCGTTTATTTTATTGTTTTATAATCTTTTTGGACGGCGTTATGATAGCCTAATTTTACTCCTGCTCAACCCACACACCGTGCACGACTATCCTGGATCATCAACCCTTGATAGACAATCTGCTATCACGTTCTCACTCCCGGCAATATGCTGAATGTTGAGATTATACTCTTGGAGCATTAGGGACCACCTGGTCAACCGCATATTCCGATTGTGAAACTGATTTAGGAATTTCAAGGGATGATGGTCCGTATAAATCGTCACTACCGGGCCGTAGGCTGGAACATAAACTTTGAAATGTTTGAGCGACAAAACGATAGCAAGAAGCTCCTTCTCTATAGTCGAGTAATTCCTTTGTGCCGAATTAAACTTGCGAGAAAAGAAGCTCACTGGGTGTTCCAAGCCCTCGGAATCAGTCTGCAGTAACACTGCCCCGGCACCCACACCGCTGGCATCAGTCGCCAGCTGAAAACTCCTGGAGAAGTCTGGGGCTCTCAAAATCGGATGTGTACACAGCAGGTGCTTGACTAGGTCGAAAGCCCTCTGACACTCCGCAGCCCAACAGAACTTCACTGACTTCGACAGTAGATCAGTTAACGGTGCTAAGACAGTAGAGTATCCCCGGATGAAGCGCCTATAATAGCCTATCATACCTAGGAACCGCATGACCTGGCGCTTAGTGGTGGGCCTGGGAAACATATTGATAGCCTGTATCTTGCTCAGGGGGGGGCACACCCGGCCTAACCCGACCACGAAGCCAAGATACTGCACAGTAGCCTTTACAAACTCGCACTTCCTCAGGTTCACCACCAGCCCAGCATCGTGCAACTTCCCAAACAGGGTCTCTAAGTGCCTTAGGTGATTTTCAAAATCGTCATCATACACTATCACGTCATCAAGGTAGACCGTGCAGTTAGGGATTTCGTCACAAATATCGTTCATCAGGTTCTGAAACGTGGCAGGTGCGTTCTTAAGCCCATAAGGCATTACGTTACATTGGTAGGTCTTGCCATCTACCACAAAACCACAAACTTGCTTAGCTCGGTCCGACAGGGGTACTTGCCAGTAGCCTTTTACAAGATCAATTTTAGTAAGGTACTTTGCATTCCCTATCTTGTCCACGCTGTCGTCAACTCGAGGCAAAGGGTAAGGGTTGGTAGTGGTCAAGCCATTTAGCCTACGAAAATCTATGCAGAACCGCACCTTGCCGTCAGGTTTTGGCTGCAACGTGACGGGTGATGTCCACTTCACATAACCTTCAGTGATCATCCCTCTCTCAACCATGTACTTTAACTCCTCCCGTAAAGCTGGCAACTTTACCGGGGGCACACGGTAGGGCACTGACTTGAAGGGCACATTATCACCGACGTCCACGTCGTGCGTTACCTGAGTAGTGAGACCTGGGTGTTCGGCGAAAACAGAGGGGTATGACCTGAACAGGCCTAGGACAGCAGCACCCTGGTGCTCAGGCAGGTGACTTACAGCTTGCCTAGCCTCTTGTTCAGTATTCCCCGCCCACTGTTCCGCGGAAATGACACAGTCCCAGCTATCCTCCTCAGCAGCATGACTGTCCCCACCTCCTTCTCCACCCTGGCCGCTGCAGGCCAGCACAGGGACAGTGAGAGGCTCTGAGGGGCATCTCACATACTCTTTCATGAGGTTAACATGACATAACTGATGTTTTTTTCTACGGTCAGGTGTTGCAACGAGATAATCAAGGTCGGACAGTTTCTTAGCCACCACATACGGCCCAATAAACTTGGCAGAAAGGGGGTGTCCAGGCAAAGGTAAAAGCAACATTACCTCCTGACCCACCGAAAACTCCCGAAGCTTCACCTTGGCGTCATACTGGTGCTTCATGACCGCCTGTGCATTAACCAAGTTATTACCTGCCGCTGCCATGCAACCTATAAGTCTCTCCCGGCTCTCAAGGATATATTTAAGTACAGACCCCGGCTTCTCTTCGCCCTCCCAGATCTCTTTCACCATACTTAAAGGTCCTCTCACATTATGGCCAAAGACTAGTTGATTTGGACTGAACCCCAGGCTCTCTCCTGGGACTTCACGTGCAGCGAACAGAACATACGGCAGACCCAAATCCCAATCAGTGTCATGTTCTGCACAGTAACAGCGTAGCATACTCTTCAGGGTCGAGTGCCACCGCTCCAAGACTCCCTGACTCTCGGGATGGTAGGCTGACGACACTACAGAACATATACCGTGCAACTGAAGGGTTTGCTTGAACAATTTGGATGTAAAATTGCTCCCCTGGTCTGACTGCACCTCACGTGGAAATCCATAACGGGAACAGAACAATAATAAGTTTTTAACAACTGCCTTTGCCGAGCCGTTTCTCATGGGGTATGCGTCCGGGTATCTCGTAGCCACATCCATGATTGTCAACAGGAATTTATTGCCACTACTAGTAGGCGGGAAAGGGCCAACCAAATCTACTACAACTTTGCTGAACGGAGGCCCGGTGACAGGTATGGGAAACAAAGGTGCCTTCGGGATTGTCTGGTTAGGCTTCCCCGTTGTCTGGCAGGTCGCACACCCAGCCACCCATGCACAGACATCAGCCTTGACCCCAGGCCACCAGAAAAACCTGCCCAATGCCGCCAATGTTTTTGTTACCCCCAAATGACCCGCCACCGGCACATCATGCGCCAGACACAATAAGGACTCTCTATACTTATTTGGAACAACCACCTGGTCTACTACCCTCGCACCGCCCTCCCACTTCGATTTGGGGTCTAGAAATCTGCGGTACAATATCCTGTTGAGCCTAAAGAAATCTCCCGGCTTCGCATCCCCATCTTCCTCCAACTCTATGGCACCATTGCTATAACGAGCTAGACTAGCGTCTTGCAGCTGCTGCTCACTAATGTCCCTGGGCGTCAATGCATCAAGATGGTTTTGTAATAAGACATTACCCCGGCTAGTAGGCTCTACTGCCTTAGTGGCTCTCGCTACAGCTCTTGCCTCACGCGAAGTCTTACCCAACTCTGCCTTGTTACACACCATATCTGGGCCAGAGTCAACTCCCGTGTTTATTATAGGTCCAAGTACCGAATCACCGAGAAGTGCAGCAGAATCAATGTCCCTTTTCCTGCCCTTAGCAACCTTCTCCTGATCCTTCCTCCACTGTCCCCGAGGTTGAGTGCTAGGCTGTGCAGGAGCCGCAGAGCGAGATCGGGTTACCACACAGGCCATCTTATCCTGTTGGCACCTCCCAACCCATTCCCGATTCTCACCATCCACGTCGGCCGCCCTCTCGGCAACGACTAAGGGTGGAGTCCCGGAAGTGGGCACCGCAAAGTCGTTGCCGAGAAGAAGGTCGACGCCCTCAACTGGCAAACACTCAACGATCCCTACATCCAGCTCCCTGCACACCTCTCCCACTCTCAACTCCAACCTCACAAGTGGGTATGACCTCGTAGCATTTATACCCTGCACCACAACAACTCTGGCCGCATTTATCGGTTTCCCTGTGAAGTTCCTCAACAAAGTTTGCGAAGCCCCCGTATCCCTCAGCAAGTCAACCCTCCGTAGTTCACTCCCCCAGCTCACAAACCCGTGCCCCCGATGGCTACAGAAAGTGTCCCGGACAGGTGTCGAGCCTTCCGTACGCTTCTTTACCGCGTGTGCCTCAGCTGCTGACAACCTACCCCGGGCAGTTGCTGCAGCCTTCAGAGACACACCGATACTGTGAACCAATGACACCGGCTTAGCGTGAGTGTTACTAGGGCACTCACGTGAATAATGGCCTAGCTTCTGACATTTGTAACATTTCACATCCCCATTGGGCTTCTTCCCTTGTGCGGGCGAAGAAGGGGCCTGACCTTTAGTAAACGGGAGAGGCTTGTGTTTGTAGGTGTTATTAGGTGCAATGCATTTAGTGTGGTTATGTGTGTCATAGGATTTGTTATTATCGAAAACTCTGGTGGGTGGGGTATAGCGCCCATTCTGCCCTGACTCAGCCCTCTGAGCGGCACCGCAACCACGAATCAATGATAATCTGAAGTCTGCCATCTTGGCAGCCTCCTCTACTGTCTTGGGACATTTTTCCTTAATGTTCAGCGTTAGATCGGTTCCAGTACATTTGTAAAACTGTTCCAGATAGAAAAGTTGCTTAATTTCCTCAGCCGACTCTGCGTGCTCGGACCGAAACCAGTTATTACATGCATCTGTTAAGTCCCGTGCGTGCTCCATAAAACTGACGTCGCTCTTCTTATTCACGCCACGGAACTTCAATCTATAAGTTTTGGGTTGCAGTTCGTAGGCCCGGAGCACAGCCTCCTTCACCAGTCCATACACGACACTCTCGTCCAGTGACAGTGCATCGTAGGCTTTCAACCCCTTACCCACTAGACGTGATGAAACTAATGCTGCCCATTTAACCTCCGGCCAGTCATACTCACGACACTTCTTTTCGAAACGAGTAAAAAACTCAGTCACTGCTGTCTCATCAAATGCGGGTACTAACTTAATTAAATGCGAAAGTGAGTCTGTAACCCAGTGCCCACCACCGAGATGACGCCCCGTGGTCTCTACTCTAGACTTCTCGACATCCATTTCAGCCTGGTACCTGGTTGCATCCTGATTGGCTTGGATTCTAGCAACCTCTATGCGTTATATACTAGCCTGTTGTATCTGAGTCTCCTGCAGCTTAATCCGTTCTATACTAGCCTGTTGTATCTGAGTCTCCTGCAGCTTAAACTTAGCTAGTTCTAGCTGAAATAACATCTCAGGAGACAGGCCTGGGGGGGGAGAGCACAAAATGGGGGATCCACACCGAGACGTGTTTACGGGTAAGCCAGCTTGCCATTGAGAACCCTCCTGCTGCATCGTGCTAAGACTCGCTGGCTGAGGGCCCAGCTCAGGGGTAGAGTGGAATGGAGGCTTGGAGGGAACCCCCCAAGACCCCACTCCACCCACCGCCCCATCGCCATCACCCAACAAACATGCCACCAAATTCTTCTTGGGCCAACTGTCAGGACAGTCCCGCCCCAAAACCGTGGCTAAACAGCGAAGACCGTAACAATCAATAGCCTGCAGGCGCTGTTCGGTCAAAGGTGTCTGCAAAAATGCCCGGGCATCCCTCTCTCCACTTATAACACTCCCCTCCCTAAATATCTGTTGTACTTGCTGGTCACTAGGCTGTACCGTGTTATCCTCCCCCGTAAATGAAGAGTCATTAGACATAGTGCTGGTTATACAATTGCTGTTCATAAAAAAAAAGAAGTGCTTATTACTAATTGCAGTCTCGACTCACAAAATGTTAAAGATGCTTGAATGACTCTACTCTAGACACCCCCAACGAAACAATCTGCAAGTCCACCAATACAATAATGACACAATAAAAATTCCTCCAATATGCAAGAAAATTCTAGCCAGCTCTACTAGGTAGCATAGAATAGTTCTCCAAAAAACATGTGATAGGATACTACTGAATCTTGTGCAAGGTCGCCATTTTGTTACGGCTGGATCGGCAATACATATTCGGGATTCTTGATCGTAGGACAGAAATGGCTTATGTGACAACGACACGCTCGATTCCAGTCCCAAATACTATATGCTCCAGACAACAAAAGCACCAACGCCCTACAGAGTTATCGTCTATGGTAACGAGGTACCTTAACTCGGCGAAAGTGTACAACAGGGGTAGGCTATGAGGCTAAACTCCCTCAGACATTTATAGGTTACGTTATGACTAAAGAAATGCAATACTCAAGAAACTACGTTAATATTAAGCCTCTAATAATGTAGAATAGAAGCAGGCTAAAGGTATGACAGTGAAATGCTAAATGACAAATGTACACGCCTACTTGAAAGCGCGTGCACTAGAATAACTGTCCCCTACTAACATGCACTAGCATGTAGCATACAAGATGTTCATGATCCAGTAGATACCTAATAATACACATGGAAGGAACATAAATAGTAGTCACTTATTATAATAATGAATCTATACTTGGAATAACTAAAAGGTTGCAGGCAACAGTACTGCGCCGGTAGCCTACTACCGCATAGGCTACTTCGCTTCTCTCACTCTGTCTCCCCTCTGAGTCCGTATGCGCCCTACGCAATAGAACTCCGGAAACAGCAGCAAAACGACAGTGCAGTTAATTGATACATGAAAGTATTAATAGTGTTGTCTTGTGTGTGAGTAATGTGTATTGTAAAGTGTTATATACATAAACTTAAAGAGAGCTGCAATGCATAGTAAAATAAAGATATCACCCACTCATCATCCCCATGTGTTCTAGCTAGCAGGCCAAGTCACAGGAACAACGAGTCCCAGCACCGAAAGCGAGAACCCAGGAAAAGACTGCAGAGAACACAAGGACAGATAAATTACGTTACTCTACTATACCGGCACTACGAGCGAGCTGTAGTCTCTGGTACTGCACTCGCTCCTGGCTCGGTAGGCAAATCAAGGCTAAGTCCTCGACCCTCTACAGACAACTCCTGGGCATGGTCGGGCTCTTACACATGGCACTAGTCTAGTCACAAATTGGATGATGAGCTGGGCATATAACTCGTGAACATGTAGAACGTTCACCAACTATCCTCATCAAGAAGATCGCTGTTCACATTAACCCCTTAAATCTAATACATGTAAATATATGCTTGTCCTAAGAGTAATACGAGAGGTGAGTGCTGAAACTCCTTTAGGACCTCAAGGGAAGGGTATGCATTTAAATAGAGAGAAGAATGAAATGAGAGTAATGTCGTCAGAGAGAAAGAGTGCAACCGTGAGAAATTGGGAGAGAGGGCAAGGGATGTTAGAATCTCAAAGGTTCTAGGCAACCTGATCATGGAACACACAGCGAGCCTCCAGGCAATGTGCAGCACGACAACATGGGCAGCCCAGGCAGCATAGGCAGGCGGCAATGTACTACCAACCCTGTCGCACCTAGCTATAAGCGCAGGGCTGCCAACCGGTCCATACGTCTGGCAACCACCCCCCCCGGCAGCGCGGCGCATTGCTACCCTCTCGCTCTGAAGTCTAACTCACTCTCTCTCTCTGAATTCCTATTGTCTTATCTATCAACTTCTCTATTGATACTACATATTAAATGGAAGGTCTCGACATGGCTTAAAACAAAACCCACCACTGGTTAGCACATGACGAGACCTTTGCAGAGATACAAAGAACATAGTTATACGTTGTCACACTCAATATAAGCAGCCAGCACGGTACACGGTACCGCACCGTGGCGGTACAGTGGAGTACCAAGGAGTACAATCAGGTTGCGTTGCCACGCACTGGGCGTCACAATACTTAACCCTTTCCGACATATGACGCAATTTTGAGCCTATTAGGGATACTTTAAAGCCTTTGTTATCATCAGGGGTATTTACAAACCTTTAGTTTAGTTACTTCAACCTCTGCAGTTGTCTTTGAGTTAGCTGTGGGCAGAAAACTAATTTTGGAGAGGTAATTATAAGAGTGGGAGAACTCTATTTCTTATTGCTAATCTAGCAACCTCTGCGTCATATGAGTCTGAAGGGGTTAATGTCTACTGTGACTGATAAAGTCTAGCTAGAGTCAATGATACGAGATACTGGTGCGCATGGCATGCTGCAAAGCCTAGTGCAAATCTCAAGTCTGTGCGTCAAATATTACGTTATAATGAAGGGTAGCTCTCTTGAGAAACCTTAATACCGAAGTATTAAGCGTTCTCCTGGCGTACCTCAAAGACAAACAATCGAGACTAGAACAGTGCAGAATGGTATAGGCAAAAAGCCCTCATTCATGCATGCTCTACTCTCAATGGCACACAGACTAGAATTTACTCAATCAACTCCAGTTCTCAGGTATGTCGTGCCGCTTTTAACTGAAGCCAGCACTCATAGGAAACAATACCTATAATATCAGACTCCTAGTCTAGCATTATCTAATCCAGCAGAACACTAATAATTATAGGAAGCGGCAATATGAAAGCCAACCAATGCTTCGTGATCCACTTATCTTAACAACTAACATACACAGGCTATATCAGACCTTAACACACAATACAACTGGCCAGCATGAAGCTGATTTTGCAGAGTTAACCAGAGGGGGTATAATATTAATAAAAGGTGGTGAAAGATATGGAAAATGAGAGAGGTAGGCAGAGGAAAAGATTCTCAGGTACGGAGCGGGAACAGATAGCAAGGGAAAAAAGATGGGTGTGTTCTAGAAACCAGATCTGAGGGAGAGAGTGGCGAGGAACTGTATATATACTCGCACTAGCTCGAGCCGCGTGGGAAAAAGGCGGTTACAAGTCGACTAACCACTAACAAAGCTTACAGCATGGTAAGGACCTCCCTCCACCAACCCCCGCGAGGCAGCCAGCCGTGACGTCATCGAGCGGGACAAAAAACACTGCGCGCCCCCTCTCACTCTGTTCTACTCCCTCTCTCTCTCCCAGATCCTATCATTACTAGTTAATGATAAAATATATACTTTACAATTAAATATATAAAGCCTTGACATGGGCGAAAACAAAGAGCCTTTCTGGACTGCCCATGACACGAGCTTTCATATGAAATAAAGCACACTCTAATACATAAACTGTAGCCCCATCCACTGCCCTGGCGATCCTAGTGAGTCACTGTAGGACAAGCCATGCGGTTCTAACGGAGTGGTCAACGTCACACCCCTCCCAAGATTTTTCTCAGAGGCCCCAAGGCTCACAAAAATCTGATGGTTAGAACCCATGCTATATCTCCACTTCCCATCACCCAGCGGCAGTAAAATATCTGGCACAGTTCTTCAACAAAACATTTTTTCAAAATTATAACCCTCCCAACACAATAGGTTAAATTATATGTAGTTATGCTCCTCAAGAGCGAGCTTCTCTAGCCCAGCATTCTGAGAGGAGTGCAACTCAGAATTACTGCTATAACATACTGAAAAAATTCAACTATCAAAGAAATTTTTTTTATTTGATTTTTATGTTTTTAATTTGTTTATTTCGGCTGCACTATAGGGGCAAGCCTAGTTTTTTCTTCTATACCAAACGCTCAACTCCTGCTTTACGACCCAATACGCTGGGCTACAACCGCGAGCCAACAAGCACCAAGCGCAAAATACTATTCAAACTAAAGCAGGAGGCTACCCGTGTGTCAATCTACCCAGGATCATATACCCTTGAACGACCATCTGCAACCACGTTGTCACAACCGGCAATATGGCGTATGTCCAGGTTATATACCAATAACCGTAGTGACCACCTGGTCAGCCTCATATTCCGATTGTGAAACTGGTCCAAGAACTTGAGAGGGTGATGATCTGGGTAAACTACAATGACCGGACCATAGGCTGGAACACAGACCTCGAAATGCCTCAGAGCAAGTACAACCGCCAGCAGCTCCTCCTCGACAACAGAGCAGCTCCCCTGGGCCGAATTGTACTTCTCCGAGCAGAAACTAACAGGATGCTCCAGCCCATCATCGTCCTTTTCCACAAGGACGGCACCAGCCCCCACACCACTAGCCTCCATTGCTAGTTGGGAAGGTAGGCTAAAGTCAGGGGCCCTGAGGATCGGGGGAGTGCACAACAGGTGTTTTACTTCTCTAAACACCTTCTTACACTCAGGCGCCCAATTGAACTTCTTATCCTTCCAGTTATCCTCCACCTGAGCTTGACTGTCCCGTTCTCCTTCTCCACCTTGACTGCTAAACGTCATCACAGGCACAGTGAGAGGCTCAGGGGGGTGCCTCCCATACTCCTTCATGGGATTAACATGACATAACTGATTGCGCTTCCGTCTGTCTGGAGTGGCTACCAAGTAAACCAGGTCCGATAGCTCCTCCACCACCCTATAAGGACCAGCGTACTTCGCGGATAAGGGGTGACCTACAAGGGGCAGTAGAATCAACACCTCCTGACCCACGTGAAACTCCCTGAGTTAAACCTTGAGGTCGTACCTGTCCTTCCTGAGGGCCTGAGAGCTAGTCAAATTACGGCCAGCCAACTCCAGACTGCGCAACATCCGTTCTCGACTGTTGAGGACACACTTGAGCATAGAACAAGGTTTTTCTGCGCCCTCCCATACTTCTTCAACCATATGGAGAGGCCCTCTGACACGGTGTCCAAAGACGAGCTCATTAGGGCTGAATCCCAAAATCTCCCCAGGTACCTCCCACACAGCAAACAAAACACATGGCAGGCCAAGATCCCAATCCCTCCCACTCTCAAAGCAACAACAACGAAGCACAGATTTCAAGGCTGAGTGCCATCGCTCTAACACACCCTGGCTCTCCGGATGATACGCAGATGACACAACCCCAACAATCCCATGCTGCGGCATTGCTTGTACAAAGAGGCTAGAAGTGAAGTTGGGTCCCTGGACTGACTGAAGCCCCTGCGGGTAACCATACCGGGAAAAATACACTAGCAAGCTTCGGACCACCGTCCTCGCCGACCCATTTCTCATAGGGTACGCGTCAGGGTACCTTGTTGCTACATCTCCCGACTGTGCATCACTGTCCTCCTTCAACTCTTTCGTCTTTTTAAGCCCATCCTCTGCCCCTTCAGGAACAGTTACTGGGTCTTATTCAGACTCGATATTTGGTCCTAATACTGAGTCCCCGAGAATGTCCGCTGATACTAAACTCTCAACCGCATCAACTTTCAACCCCTTCTCGGTACCCTTCCTCCGCTGATCTAAAGATTGTCGACCAGAATGTAACTCCCTGGATGCAGAATCTCCGGTGACAACACACGCCATAGGCTGCCCCGGACACTTCTCAACCCACTCCTGCTCCTCCCTACTCACGTCGGCCGGCTTCTCGGTAACGACCAAGGGTGGAGCCTCAGAAGTAGGCCCCGCAAAGTCGTTGCCGAGAAGGAGGTCGACGCCCCCAACAGGTAACTTCTCCACAATTCCTACATCCAGGTCACGAGTCACACCATCAACCTCCATCTTCATTCTTACAAGCGGGTATGACCTTGTTGCATTAACTCCCTGAACCACAACCACCCGCGCCGTATTGACAGGTTTACCAGTGAAATTTCTCAACAGTGTTTGCGATGCCCCAGTATCACGCAAAATTCTCACCTCATGTCTTCTACCCCCCCACTCCACACAACCGAGTCCCCTGTGGTCACTAAAGGCATCACGGACAGGGAATAAGCCTTCCGGATCCTTCTGCACTGGCAGTGTATTTACCTCGGAAGAAATGCCTCTAACAAACTCCGATGTCCTCTTGAACACTCCAATGCCGTGAGCAAAAGACACGGCTGCTGGAGGAGGTCGACTAGGGCACTCATTTGCCTTATGACCCTCCTGGTGGCAACTAAAACACATAAATTTCGGTTTCGGCTTATACTGTGATGTAAAAGGCCCCTGACTTTTCACATACGGTGTGGTGTAAGGTTTGGATTCAGTTTTAGTTTCATGGCTCTTCTGTTTAAATGTGTCATTGTTACGGGGAGGGGGAGGATAACGGTCCTTAGCACTTACATCGTACTTCTGTGAGGACCCGCAACCCCGAATCAACGACAGCCGTCGATCAGCCATTTCTGCTGCTTCGACTAGAGTTCTTGGGTTTTTCTCCTTCAAGTTCAAAGTTAGATCACCGCCCGTACTCTTAAAGAACTGCTCCAACATCATTAACTGCTTAATTTCATCAAATGTTGTGACCTTCTCAGATCGGAGCCAGTTTCCCATAGCATCGGACAAGTCCCGGGCGTGTTCCAAAAAGGTGCTATCTCTTCCCTTAGTTACACCCCGGAACTTCAAACGGTACGTTTCTGGTTGCAATTCGTAAGCCCTCAGGACAGCCTCCTTGAGATCCTCATACACAATACATGACTCCAAAGGTAACGCATCGTAGGCTTTAAGACCCTTGCCTCTTATTCTAGAGGATACAAGTGCTGCCCATTTATTCTCTGGCCACTGGTGTTCCTGGCACTTCTTCTCAAAGCATGCGAAAAATTCTGTTACCCCACTCTCATCAAGCACCGGAACCAGTTTCCATAAGTGCGAGACAGACTGATCAGGAACACGGTTACTGTTTAAAATTACCGGTGGTCCCCCCAGGGGCAACCCACCCTGATTAACCATTTCACCATACTGCTGTTCCTCAGTTTCGACATGACGTACTGTGTCTCCATTCTCCTCTGATCCGGTATAAGACATGATGCTCACAAAAATTTCTCACCACAATATTCAGAAAAGAAGCACCCCAAACTCTTATACCTCAATATACACATTCTCGTATTACTCAAGGGCTATACTATGTTGCAAAAAAAAAATTATTCTTGCTGATCCCCGCAAAATATTCTCCAAAACAACAAATGTTCCCTGCTAATAAATGTAGGTTCACCAAATCCTAGGTAAGGTCGCCATTTGTTACGACTGGGGTTCAAATATATCAGGGATCTTATTCATTGGACTAGTAATGGCATAAATGTTACAACGGAAAGCGCTAGCTCCAACCTCTGAAGTATATTCCCAGTGAACAAAGAACACAAATACTCTACAGAGTTCTATATGCAATAATAGGCTATCAAACTCTCAATAAATGTGCGTCTACTCTAGGCTTAATGTTATGTGAAAACAGCCTATTACTACCTATAACCGAAGGTGCTTGGTTATGGTATGCAAAGTAAGGTGGTAAGAGAAGTTACAGCTTACGTTACTTTAATCAATAAATGTCAGGCACTCCTGCATGAAAGAAAGTGCACTAAAGTCCTTCAATACTAACAAGGAATCTTCTTTAAATGTTAGATGCTATAAAGATGCTCGTATCGGAAATGGAACCCAAAAAGGCAGGCAGCGGAACAATGCTCGTGCAGGCTATGCACACAAAAAGGCAGAATATATAATGCCGTCGGAGCCAAGAATATCCTAAACACTACAACACTAATAATAATCGCCACGACAATGCAGTATTCCTATCAACAAAAAGAGCCTAAGTCGTTTGTGTCTCAATACATCAAACTAGGCTGCGAAATGCTTGTGTAATCATAAATGGGTATGCATAAAAAGAGTAAATAGGTTAATATACTTAATGTCTACTGTGACTGATAAAGTCTAGCTAGAGTCAATGATACGAGATACTGGTGCGCATGGTATGCTGCATAGCCTAGTGCAAATCTCAAGTCTGTGCGTCAAATATTACGTTATAATGAAGGGTAGCTCTCTTGAGAAACCTTAATACCGAAGTATTAAGCGTTCTCCTGGCGTACCTCAAAGACAAACAATCGAGACTAGAACAGTGCAGAATGGTATAGGCAAAAAGCCCTCATTCGTGCATGCTCTACTCTCAATGGCACACGGACTAGAATTTACTCAATCAACTCCAGTTCTCAGGTATGTCGTGCCGCTTTTAACTGAAGCCAGCACTCATAGGAAACAATACCTATAATATCAGACTCCTAGCCTAGCATTATCTAATCCAGCAGAACACTAATAATTATAGGAAGCGGCAATATGAAAGCCAACCAATGCTTCGTGATCCACTTATCTTAACAACTAACATACACAGGCTATATCAGACCTTAACACACAATACAACTGGCCAGCATGAAGCTGATTTTGCAGAGTTAACCAGAGGGGGTATAATATTAATAAAAGGTGGTGAAAGATATGGAAAATGAGAGAGGTAGGCAGAGGAAAAGATTCTCAGGTACGGAGCGGGAACAGATAGCAAGGGAAAAAAGATGGGTGTGTTCTAGAAACCAGATCTGAGGGAGAGAGTGGCGAGGAACTGTATATCAACACAATATCATTCAACTATTTTACCATTCAGGAATTAAATCTCTTCATAGCATTAAGTAACTAAAGGCAAATTGACATATGTAATTAGCTCAACTGGTGAGCACCTTTATAGTGAAATGTTGACCTCTCCAGACTTCAGATTCTTCGTGGCTACCAACGGCTCTGTCTATGGCTCACGGGATGATCTTGTGAAGCGACCTCGCTGGTGTAGTGACTAGCGTCTCGGACTTCCACCCAGAAGGCCCGGGTTCGCGCCCACGCTCGGCGCATTAAAGATTTGTCCACAAGCACTGAGTCTTTACCATCCCTCATGAGCAAGGGGATGGGGTTGTAGTACAGGACCCCAATGGAAATACGCCTAATCGGCCTTATTGGGCTATCCTTAGCTGGCTTAGCATGCACTAGCTTTAAGAACTATTATTATTATTAATATTATAAGTATCAGGCTACCTCCAGGATATATACCACCTGAGACTTGAAGGAGAAAGTAGCGCTATTGGTTGTGATATTTTAAGACGTTCGTTCCATTAGTTTGGCGATTTTAAAGCCTTTCACCCCATTTTTTGTCAATATTAAGACCTTTCGTGCCAATTAGGTGTCGATTTTTTCCTGGCGAGCAATAGCAAGCCTATAGTTTTAGGAGAAACCGGCCTTCGACCGGTACATTTTTCTACCGAAATATGTACAAATGTATCTTGAAAAGGGGTCTAGGGGGTGTTTGTTTAAGTTTGATGGAGGTCTAGGGAGGAAACTAGAATCATATTAAATACATACAAAATCGACCAAAACGTTAACCATCCCTCTTAACTTAACTTTGCTTAACTCCCCCTTAATGACTGAGCTCCCCATAGATAACATCTGACGTGTCCAGCCTACTAAACCTTTGTGGCTACCAAGAGTTCTGTCTATGGTTCACAGGATGGTGTGAAGCAGGAAGCATCAGGCTACCTCCAGGATATATACCACCGGAGACCCGGAGGGAAAGTTAGGCATAAGTTTGGAGTCAGGATCCAGGCCGGTCTGAGCCAGGTTGGAGCAAACATGGAACAAATATGATATAAATAAAGTAGGTGTGCAGTTTTCGCATCCCCCCCCCCTCCCTCCCCCAAAAAAAACCCACTGCATACGCAACTCTGCGACCTATAATTATGCAAGTAGTGTTGCATCTCTTAGGCAACATTGGTTTATATACAGTATACAGTATATAGCTGTATATAATATATATATATATATATACTGTATATATACCGGTATATATACACACAAGCTACTAAATGTTTTGATGCTCACAGCCGGACTTGAACCACCGACAGTCAGAACAAGTGCCCATACTTTAATCCACTGTGACTACATCATGGCGTGATAGAGGATATACTTGTGTGCATTGGATTAAAGCATGGACACTCGTCCTGACTGTTGCTGGTTCATGTCCGCCTGGGAGTATATGTATATAATTACATTTATGATCACATTGAAGCAAAATTCATTAACCATTGGAATATTTATCTATAATAAGGTCAGCTAACACTATTTTGTAGCATTTTGAATATGGTGTAGTTCAAATTTAAAATATATATAAGAAAGAAATAGTGACCATAATCGGTGACCTACGCCATTCACCTTGACCTTTGAATAACAAAAACACAAAATTTGGACAATCGTTGCATTGACCAACCGAATTTGCCAGCAAAATTTGGTGAAGATACGTAACCCGTTCAGTACAGTTCTGTCGGTTTCATTTCATACTGGATATTAAGACAATTTTATTTAGTTTATGAAGGGCCTCCATAAATTTAGCAGGCTCTCAACTATCTTAACCCTTTTAACTACCACAGATCCTTCATAAGCTCCACAAAATCGTCTAATTATAGCTAGAATACACTAACAAATGACGTCACCGGTACACAGAGGGTTAAACAGTCTAGGAAGAGTTTAAGGAAAATTATTAACACTCTTATTTTGTTCTTTGACCTTGACCTTTAACCTTAAGTATTATAATATACAGTATATATATACAGTATATATATATATATATACTGTATATATGTTTGAAATATATGTTATTTAAGTCAAATGCAACTAACAGTCGTCAGCTTATCGAAAATTTAGTATTTGTTTATGATGAAGGTTAACTTATGACCTTGGCCTGTGACCTTAACCTTTATGTAGGATTATATTTTTGTTTGCTTTAATGTAACCCTAGAAAATCAAATTAGTGTGTCAAATTGCATTACAAATCATCAGTTAGTTCCAGAGGTATTAAAGGAATAATTGACCTTGACCTTTGACCTTCATCTTGACTTTCATTATGTCTGAAAATTTAACATTTTAATTTTCCCTTAACCCTTCCTCCCCGGGTGTCCGTGTGGAAGGACACCACGAAATAAGGGCAGGTGCCCGGGTGTCCTGTTACTAGGCAGTAAGCTTTCAAGCCTATTCAGCTTGGTCTGAACGCTGTGCGTCCGACGCATGTAAACAAAGCCGATCGTTGCGTCACCGCACCTCCGAAAACAATAAGGAGACGTCGGATCAATGTTATTGTTGTGACGTCAGACGAAATTAGTGTGTGAAAAGCTCCGATATTGTCAACATCGCGGCAAAATTAGCTCCACTGAAATCGTCATCACAACTGAACCAGTTGACTTAGAGAGCTCTACTCAATGCCAGTCTACAGATTGGAAACCACACTACATTTATAGATGCGTGGCAAATTTCTAGCAGTTAAAATTAACAAAAATACGGTAGGCTAGGCCTAGACGTTTTTCGGCCAGATCGCCCGGGTAGCCCACACTGTCCTTTGGAGATACAGCCCGGGCCCGGAGGGTTAAAGCACAGCTGTCTCAATGAATTTTGTCAAGTTTACATGAATAGTAAAGAAATTAGCATATTGACCTTATATTTAATGTTGAATTGTGACCTTGACCTATCAAATGAAATTATGTTTATTCTTGTATGACCTTGCTCTAGGCATTCCGAATATGCATGATATGCCTAATGAGAATCTTACATTAAATAAGAAATACTAGTCAAAATTATATTTCGACCTTTAACCTTGACCTTCGACCTTACAATTTCTTATCAAGGATTTAGTTAGCTTAACAGGAATGTTTGTATTAACTAGCATTATCAATATGGTGTAATTTGTATAAACATTTATTGATTACAAATAGTGATCGTATCCTGTGACCTTAACCTTTGACCTTCGACCAAAAACAAAACACATATATTTGGATGGTCGTCGCATTGACCAACTGAATTTGCCTGTATAATTTGATGACAATACATTAAACAGTCAAGGAGGAGTTTAGGGAAAATAACAAATACTCTTGTTTTGACCTTGACCTCTGACCTTAACTATTACAATATTTATGTGAAATTTGATACATATGATATTTAAGTAATAAGCCATAACACAGCCAGATCTCTAAAATTTGAGTAATCTTGTTTAATAAATAATAAAAGTTGACCTTTGACCTTGACCTTTATGTAAGAATACATTTTTTTTGCATTGACATTGCCCATGAAAATCAAATAAACATGCCTAATTTCATTAAAACCCATCAGTTAGTTTCATATATATTAATAAAATGGTTGACCTTGACCTTTGAACTTTATCTTGACCTTTATGTCTCAACATTTATTTTTTTTCATTTTCACTTAAAGTGCAACATCTCACCAAATGTGAAGTTTGCATGAAAAGTAAAGAAAATAGCATATTGACCTTTTATTTGACCTTGACCTGTGACCTTGACCTTACATATGGAATTGAATAGTTTATTGTATGACCTTGGTCTAGGTATTCCGAATATGCATGGTAAGCGTAGTGAGAATCTAACAGTTAGTATAAGAAATACGAGTAAAAAAACTATTTTGATCTTTGACCTTGAACTTAGACCTTACCCTTTAGAACATTTATCTAATATTTGTTCAATACGATATTAAGGTTACCAGTAACTTGTATAGTGAGAATGAAGACATTTGAATATAAACTAAAAATAAATAGTATAAGTTGACCTTTCACCTTGACCTGTGACCTTGACCTTTATGTAAGAGTAAAACAAAACAGTTCATTGACATTGCTTAGGAAAATCAAATAAGCATGACTAATTTCATTAAAACCCATCAGTTAGTTTCATATATATTTATAGAATAGTTGACCTTGACCTTTGACCTTGACCTTTATGATATGTGCCTCAAATTGTATTGTTTTCCTTTGTATTTAAAGTGCAGCTATATCGCCAAATTTTGTGAAGATTGCATGAAAAGTAATGAAATTAGCATATTGACCTTTTATTTGACCTTGACCTGTGAACTTGACCTTTCATATGGAATTGTATAGTTTCTTGTATGGCCTTGTCCTAAGTATTCCGAATATACATAGTAAGTCTAGTGAGAATCTAACAGTTAATATAAGAAATACTAGTAACAAAATTGATTTTGACCTTTGACCTTGACCTTTGACCTTACCCTTCAAATATTTATCTAAAATTTGGTCAATAAGATATCGAGGTTACCAGTACACTTGCATAGTGAAAATAAAGACATTTGAGTAAAAACTAAGACACATGAAATATTTACCTTATTTTTAATCTTGACCTTTGACCTTAACCTTTAAGTTAAATTGAAAATGTCTTTTTGACTGACCTTCGCATTGACCAAATGCATATACCTGTGAAATTTGGTGAAAATCCATCGAACGGTCTAGGAGGAGTTACCGGACGGACGACGACGACGGACGACGACGACACACAAGCTGACTGATGGTGCACAGTATACGGGCAGGATCTGTGTGCGCGATACCACTCTGCTTCGCAGAGTTGATAAGTAATACCCCGTTCTTAACATTAATCATCAATTACAAACCCCAATGTAGGATAAACTAATGAAAGCATATGGTCCTCCCGGGATTCGAAATCAGGACACCACACCCAGAACATAAGCATCTAAACCATTATATACATCACCAACACAGTTAAAGGTTGAATACACGATCACACTTAACCTTCCCGTATTTTTACGACGCGATCGAGTCATAACGCCACCCCTCCAAGAGTGCTCGTATGACGCAATCGCATCATAATGCCACCTGTAAGTTAGAAATATTTGCCAAAAATAAGTTTATGACTCGATTTTGACGCAATTTGGACTGGTAAGTTAGGCATTAGTAAGTTACAAAAGGAAGTATCTAGCAACGCCATAGCATCCCTCTCTGAAGAGCCTGGGCCTTTGTTAAGTCAGTAGTTTCCCGGCCCCCAGACTGTGAGGCAGGGTCCCGGCCCTTTAAATTCTGGGCTCCCTCCATCTGGCCCACCATGCCTAGCTATAGGCAGGCAATTATGGATTATTTCATCTACCCAGTGAAAGTGTTTAGTGAATAATTCGAACTATATATTATGTATATAAGATGTTACTTGTGACTTTTGGTGACTGAGGGGAGTGAATCTTGGTTAACCCATTGAGTATTGATGCAGTTTTGTCTAGGTATCATTGATGACTTTACACTTTGTTTTGCTTGAAAGACAAATATATTTATCAATAAATACTGCCTACGAAATAAATACATTATAATCACGAAGATGTCACAGGAATGCTTACAGGAAGTATGGTAAGTACTCTATGGAATTTTAGTTATATTACAGTACATATGATATATATATACAGTATATAACAGCCCCAAGGTCCCGAGCAAGCCCAAGGCCCATAATCGAGTATTTATATTATTATTATATTTTTATTTTAATTATATATTTATTTATTTGATTTATTACTGTTGTTCCGTATTTATTTTATTTTAATTTTTTCATTTTATTTATATTTTTATTTTATTTATTTTATATATATATACCACATAAATATATATATATATATATATATATATATATATATATATATATTTATGACACCTTGTATGTATACTGTATATATATATATATATATATATATATATATATATATATATATATATATATATATATATATATTTATATATATATTTATATATATACAGTATATATAGATACCCACACACACATACACATATTTTTGTTACCATTCATTATATTTTGTTTGACACCTTGTATATATATATATATATATATATATATATATATATATATATATATATATATATATATATTTATATATATATATATATATATATATAAAAGTGTTGTACATTCTGGCAAAGATATACAAATGTATAAACATTCTCATATATTTACATAACAATAACAATGCATGGAAACAATTGCGCATAGCTCGCGAACCAATTACGCTATATTATTTTGGTTTTCACCATTAGAAAGAGCACAATTTTCCAATTCCGGTGATATATACAGTTATATACGTATCCAAGCAAATAACGCAACGACGAGGTGGGGAACAGCTCGGAACCCGGCTAGCGTCGGCGGAACAGAGACGGGTGAAGCGTAAATATTCGCATTTTGGCTCTTCATTTCAAATATTCATAGCGCAAAAAGTATTTGTCGTAGGAACTTCTAGTTTTTGTTATACTCATCAGCATTATTTGCCGTATTCATACAGCCTAAATTTAAGACCATACACTTCGTAACAACGAAATAAATCGAAAATGTTATAAACCATATCAATCAAAATCATATATTTAGTTTTTTCGGTCACTGCTTGAGAACTATTGAAGATAAACAATTTCTGTTTTCAGATTTGGAAAGAGGAGAAAAAATACTATTATTTGAGCAAAAATAAATATATGGACATAAGAACATAAGAACATAAGAAAATGGGAGTCTGCAGAAAGCCGATTGGCCTAAGCAAGGCAGATCCCTGTCCCACACAACCCCAATTACAAAGCCCAATTATAGGCTCAACACTCTAATACCCTGAGGATCATCTTACCAAAACGGTTAGAGATTAACACAGGATTACGGGGGTCTGCAGAGCGCTGATTGGCCCAACCCTGCTGATCCCCCTTCACACCCAACCCTTCTCGTCCATATGCTTATCCAATTTTATCTTAAAGCTCCCTATCGTTTTTAATCCCACTATAGCACTTGGTAGTCCATTCACTCACATCACTCACAATTTAGAGATAAGCTGGTGTGAAGACAATTGCATGGGAAATAATTGTAATCCGGACTCATTTACACTTTCATATTTCGATTTATTTACATTTTTGTTTGTTTGATCATGTACTATAAATATTCCTCTTTCCATTGACATATGATACATCACAATAAACAGCATTCTGGTGTATGAAAATACAGAAAAACACAAGGCTTCGAAAACTCGCCCAGCCTGATATTTCATGGCAAATTTAGAGAAGGTCTTACCATAAGTTACATATTTAACCCTCTCACATCCTTATGACGCAGAGGTTGCCAGATTAGCAATAAGAAATAGATTTCTCTCACTCTTATAATTATCTCTCCAAAATCAGTTTTCTGCCCACAGCTAACTCAAAGACAACTGCAGAGGTTGAAGTAAATAAACTAAAGGTTAATAAATACCCCTGACGGTAGCAAAGGCTTTACAGTATCCCTAATAGGCTCAAAATTGCGTCAAGGACGTGAGAGGGTTAAGTTGCCGGAGCTGGGAGGGTTAATATCCATTTTCGAATTTTGGATATCAAGTTAATCATGTACGGTACTCGACTCAACTGCATTATGGAAAGCGTAATGTTTTAGTGAGTGAAAAGAACAATAAATGGGGCCAAGATCACTAAGGATTAATTTTGCTTAGCTTAAATGTTATTAACTTTGCTTTAAATTACTGCAGTAACATACCGTTCCACATTAAGAAAAAATTGCTCACAGTACTGACGCTTCAAGTTCATTTAAAACAAACGAGTATAGATATATATATATAGTTATTATAGAAACATGCTGCATAAGAAATATATTGGGAAAAATATACTGGGAAAAACGAAGAGAAAGGGAGAAAAACAAATGGGAGAGATTTAACAGAAAACAAACGTTGATTATTTCAGCTTAATAAGAAATCGTCAAATTATCTTACATTGCATTTTATTTCATGTGTATGAAGGAGACAAAAGGCAAAGCTACCTTTAACAAGTGTCTCCCCCCCAATTTGAAATGAATTGTCCATTTAAAAAATAATTATGGGGGGGGGGGGATATTGGAAAAACATGTGGTGTGCTTGTTTACTGTAGTGAAATGTATAAGAGGAGGAGGTGTTTGTGAGAGCTTACTGGATTACTCCATGCATAGGTGTGATACAAACAGTTACAGTGAGGAAGACCAGATAAATGAAACAGGAGTTCCAGCAATTCCTTATCAC
>JBAKBP010029816.1:0-26607 GCA_037953745.1 Lithodes maja | reverse complement strand
TTCATTCATTCATTCAATCATCACTTCCGAGGTTCGGGGCCCACCTTCATTCACCCACCTTCATTCACCCATCATCATCACCATCATCATCATCATCATCATATCAATTTCTACTACATTTTGCACTACAGTGGATATAGGCCTCCTAGGGAAACCACTCTAAAAAAATAACGAGTCCAGTGCAGTACCTCTTTGGGTGGCTTGGAAATTTGCACATATTTCTCTGGTTTGACACCATATATATATATATATATATATATATATATATATATATATATATGCTATATATAATATATATATAAATATATTCACACACATACATTACCATTACCATTTACCATTCTTTATATTTTGTTTGACACCTTGTATATATATAATTTATATATATATATAATATATATATATATTGTTACGGCTGGATCGGCAATACATATTCGGGATTCTTGATCGTAGGACAGAAATGGCTTATGTGACAACGACACGCTCGATTCCAGTCCCAAATACTATATGCTCCAGACAACAAAAGCACCAACGCCCTACAGAGTTATCGTCTATGGTAACGAGGTACCTTAACTCGGCGAAAGTGTACAACAGGGGTAGGCTATGAGGCTAAACTCCCTCAGACATTTATAGGTTACGTTATTACTAAAGAAATGCAATACTCAAGAAACTACGTAAATATTAAGCCTCTAATAATGTAGAATAGAAGCAGGCTAAAGGTATGACAGTGAAATGCTAAATGACAAATGTACACGCCTACTTGAAAGCGCGTGCACTAGAATAACTGTCCCCTACTAACATGCGCTAGCATGTAGCATACAAGATGTTCATGATCCAGTAGATACCTAATAATACACATGGAAGGAACATAAATAGTAGTCACTTATTATAAGAATGAATCTATACTTGGAATAACTAAAGGTTGCAGGCAACAGTACTGCGCCGGTAGCCTACTACCGCATAGGCTACTTCGCTTCTCTCACTCTGTCTCCCCTCTGAGTCCGTATGCGCCCTACGCAACAGAACTCCGGACACAGCAGCAAAACGACAGTGCAGTTAATTGATACATGAAAGTATTAATAGTGTTGTCTTGTGTGTGAGTAATGTGTATTGTAAAGTGTTACATACATAAACTTAAAGAGAGCTGCAATGCATAGTAAAATAAAGATATCACCCACTCATCATCCCCATGTGTTCTAGCTAGCAGGCCAAGTCACAGGAACAACGAGTCCCAGCACCGAAAGCGAGAACCCAGGAAAAGACTGCAGAGAACACAAGGACAGATAAATTACGTTACTCTACTATACCGGCACTACGAGCGAGCTGTAGTCTCTGGTACTGCACTCGCTCCTGGCTCGGTAGGCAAATCAAGGCTAAGTCCTCGCCCCTCTACAGACAACTCCTGGGCATGGTCGGGCTCTTACACATGGCACTAGTCTAGTCACAAATTGGATGATGAGCTGGGCATATAACTCGTGAACATGTAGAACGTTCACCAACTATCCTCATCAAGAAGATCGCTGTTCACATTAACCCCTTAAATCTAATACATGTAAATATATGCTTGTCCTAAGAGTAATACGAGAGGTGAGTGCTGAAACTCCTTTAGGACCTCAAGGGAAGGGTATGCATTTAAATAGAGAGAAGAATGAAATGAGAGTAATGTCGTCAGAGAGAAAGAGTGCAACCGTGAGAAATTGGGAGAGAGGGCAAGGGATGTTAGAATCTCAAAGGTTCTAGGCAACCTGATCATGGAACACACAGCGAGCCTCCAGGCAATGTGCAGCACGACAACATGGGCAGCCCAGGCAGCATAGGCAGGCGGCAATGGACTACCAACCCTGTCGCACCTAGCTATAAGCGCAAGGCTGCCAACCGGTCCATACGTCTGGCAACCACCACTCCGGCAGCGTGGCGCGTTGCTACCCTCTCGCTCTGAAAACTAACTCACTCTCTCTCTCTGAACTCCCATTGTCTTATCTATCAACTTCTCTATTGATACTACATATTAAATGGAAGGTCTCGACATGGCTTAAAACAAAACCCACCACTGGTTAGCACATGACGAGACCTTTGCAGAGATACAAAGAACATAGTTATACGTTGTCACACTCAATATAAGCAGCCAGCACGGTACAGCGGTACAGCGGTACCACACAGTGGCGGTACAGTGGAGTACCAAGGAGTACAATCAGGTTGCGTTGCCACGCACTGGGTGCGTCACAGCCCCCCCAAGATTTTAGATAATCGACCTTAGAAGCATTATCAAAATCTGACAGGCAACCAACCGACCTGCTACCCTTAGCTGCCACTAATTGCAAAAGGTGCACAACAACTGAAGTGTGAATTATACATAAAACACAATATCGCATGCATCATGCTACAACAATAAAGACTTACAAAACTAAAAAAAAAAATTCTCGTTTATTTTATTGTTTTATAATCTTTTTGGACGGCGTTATGATAGCCTAATTTTACTCCTGCTCAACCCACACACCGTGCACGACTATCCTGGATCATCAACCCTTGATAGACAATCTGCTATCACGTTCTCACTCCCGGCAATATGCTGAATGTTGAGATTATACTCTTGGAGCATTAGGGACCACCTGGTCAACCGCATATTCCAATTGTGAAACTGATTTAGGAATTTCAAGGGATGATGGTCCGTATAAATCGTCACTACCGGGCCGTAGGCTGGAACATAAACTTCGAAATGTTTGAGCGACAAAACGATAGCAAGAAGCTCCTTCTCTATAGTCGAGTAATTCCTTTGTGCCGAATTAAACTTGCGAGAAAAGAAGCTCACTGGGTGTTCCAAGCCCTCGGAATCAGTCTGCAGTAACACTGCCCCGGCACCCACACCGCTGGCATCAGTCGCCAGCTGAAAACTCCTGGAGAAGTCTGGGGCTCTCAAAATCGGATGTGTACACAGCAGGTGCTTGACTAGGTCGAAAGCCCTCTGACACTCCGCAGCCCAACAGAACTTCACTGACTTCGACAGTAGATCAGTTAACGGTGCTAAGACAGTAGAGTATCCCCGGATGAAGCGCCTATAATAGCCTATCATACCTAGGAACCGCATGACCTGGCGCTTAGTGGTGGGCCTGGGAAACATATTGATAGCCTGTATCTTGCTCAGGGGGGGGCACACCCGGCCTAACCCGACCACGAAGCCAAGATACTGCACAGTAGCCTTTACAAACTCGCACTTCCTCAGGTTCACCACCAGCCCAGCATCGTGCAACTTCCCAAACAGGGTCTCTAAGTGCCTTAGGTGATTTTCAAAATTGTCATCATACACTATCACGTCATCAAGGTAGACCGTGCAGTTAGGGATTTCGTCACAAATATCGTTCATCAGGTTCTGAAACGTGGCAGGTGCGTTCTTAAGCCCATAAGGCATTACGTTACATTGGTAGGTCTTGCCATCTACCACAAAACCACAAACTTGCTTAGCTCGGTCCGACAGGGGTACTTGCCAGTAGCCTTTTACAAGATCAATTTTAGTAAGGTACTTTGCATTCCCTATCTTGTCCACGCTGTCGTCAACTCGAGGCAAAGGGTAAGGGTTGGTAGTGGTCAAGCCATTTAGCCTACGAAAATCTATGCAGAACCGCACCTTGCCGTCAGGTTTTGGCTGCAACGTGACGGGTGATGTCCACTTCACATAACCTTCAGTGATCATCCCTCTCTCAACCATGTACTTTAACTCCTCCCGTAAAGCTGGCAACTTTACCGGGGGCACACGGTAGGGCACTGACTTGAAGGGCACATTATCACCGACGTCCACGTCGTGCGTTACCTGAGTAGTGAGACCTGGGTGTTCGGCGAAAACAGAGGGGTATGACCTGAACAGGCCTAGGACAGCAGCACCCTGGTGCTCAGGCAGGTGACTTACAGCTTGCCTAGCCTCTTGTTCAGTATTCCCCGCCCACTGTTCCGCGGAAATGACACAGTCCCAGCTATCCTCCTCAGCAGCATGACTGTCCCCACCTCCTTCTCCACCCTGGCCGCTGCAGGCCAGCACAGGGACAGTGAGAGGCTCTGAGGGGCGTCTCACATACTCTTTCATGAGGTTAACATGACATAACTGATGTTTTTTTCTACGGTCAGGTGTTGCAACGAGATAATCAAGGTCGGACAGTTTCTTAGCCACCACATACGGCCCAATAAACTTGGCAGAAAGGGGGTGTCCAGGCAAAGGTAAAAGCAACATTACCTCCTGACCCACCGAAAACTCCCGAAGCTTCACCTTGGCGTCATACTGGTGCTTCATGACCGCCTGTGCATTAACCAAGTTATTACCTGCCGCTGCCATGCAACCTATAAGTCTCTCCCGGCTCTCAAGGATATATTTAAGTACAGACCCCGGCTTCTCTTCGCCCTCCCAGATCTCTTTCACCATACTTAAAGGTCCTCTCACATTATGGCCAAAGACTAGTTGATTTGGACTGAACCCCAGGCTCTCTCCTGGGACTTCACGTGCAGCGAACAGAACATACGGCAGACCCAAATCCCAATCAGTGTCATGTTCTGCACAGTAACAGCGTAGCATACTCTTCAGGGTCGAGTGCCACCGCTCCAAGACTCCCTGACTCTCGGGATGGTAGGCTGACGACACTACAGAACATATACCGTGCAACTGAAGGGTTTGCTTGAACAATTTGGATGTAAAATTGCTCCCCTGGTCTGACTGCACCTCACGTGGAAATCCATAACGGGAACAGAACAATAATAAGTTTTTAACAACTGCCTTTGCCGAGCCGTTTCTCATGGGGTATGCGTCCGGGTATCTCGTAGCCACATCCATGATTGTCAACAGGAATTTATTGCCACTACTAGTAGGCGGGAAAGGGCCAACCAAATCTACTACAACTTTGCTGAACGGAGGCCCGGTGACAGGTATGGGAAACAAAGGTGCCTTCGGGATTGTCTGGTTAGGCTTCCCCGTTGTCTGGCAGGTCGCACACCCAGCCACCCATGCACAGACATCAGCCTTGACCCCAGGCCACCAGAAAAACCTGCCCAATGCCGCCAATGTTTTTGTTACCCCCAAATGACCCGCCACCGGCACATCATGCGCCAGACACAATAAGGACTCTCTATACTTATTTGGAACAACCACCTGGTCTACTACCCTCGCACCGCCCTCCCACTTCGATTTGGGGTCTAGAAATCTGCGGTACAATATCCTGTTGAGCCTAAAGAAATCTCCCGGCTTCGCATCCCCATCTTCCTCCAACTCTATGGCACCATTGCTATAACGAGCTAGGCTAGCGTCTTGCAGCTGCTGCTCACTAATGTCCCTGGGCGTCAATGCATCAAGATGGTTTTGTAATAAGACATTACCCCGGCTAGTAGGCTCTACTGCCTTAGTGGCTCTCGCTACAGCTCTTGCCTCACGCGAAGTCTTACCCAACTCTGCCTTGTTACACACCATATCTGGGCCAGAGTCAACTCCCGTGTTTATTATAGGTCCAAGTACCGAATCACCGAGAAGTGCAGCAGAATCAATGTCCCTTTTCCTGCCCTTAGCAACCTTCTCCTGATCCTTCCTCCACTGTCCCCGAGGTTGAGTGCTAGGCTGTGCAGGAGCCGCAGAGCGAGATCGGGTTACCACACAGGCCATCTCATCCTGTTGGCACCTCCCAACCCATTCCCGATTCTCACCATCCACGTCGGCCGCCCTCTCGGCAACGACTAAGGGTGGAGTCCCGGAAGTGGGCACCGCAAAGTCGTTGCCGAGAAGAAGGTCGACGCCCTCAACTGGCAAACACTCAACGATCCCCACATCCAGCTCCCTGCACACCTCTCCCACTCTCAACTCCAACCTCACAAGTGGGTATGACCTCGTAGCATTTATACCCTGCACCACAACAACTCTGGCCGCATTTATCGGTTTCCCTGTGAAGTTCCTCAACAAAGTTTGCGAAGCCCCCGTATCCCTCAGCAAGTCAACCCTCCGTAGTTCACTCCCCCAGCTCACAAACCCGTGTCCCCGATGGTTACAGAAAGTGTCCCGGACAGGTGTCGAGCCTTCCGTACGCTTCTTTACCGCGTGTGCCTCAGCTGCTGACAACCTACCCCGGGCAGTTGCTGCAGCCTTCAGAGACACACCGATACTGTGAACCAATGACACCGGCTTAGCGGGAGTGTTACTAGGGCACTCACGTGAATAATGGCCTAGCTTCTGACATTTGTAACATTTCACATCCCCAATGGGCTTCTTCCCTTGTGCGGGCGAAGAAGGGGCCTGACCTTTAGTAAACGGGAGAGGCTTGTGTTTGTAGGTGTTATTAGGTGCAATGCATTTAGTGTGGTTATGTGTGTCATAGGATTTGTTATTATCGAAAACTCTGGTGGGTGGGGTATAGCGCCCCTTCTGCCCTGACTCAGCCCTCTGAGCGGCACCGCAACCACGAATCAATGATAATCTGAAGTCTGCCATCTTGGCAGCCTCCTCTACTGTCTTGGGACATTTTTCCTTAATGTTCAGCGTTAGATCGGTTCCAGTACATTTGTAAAACTGTTCCAGATAGAAAAGTTGCTTAATTTCCTCAGCCGACTCTGCGTGCTCGGACCGAAACCAGTTATTACATGCATCTGTTAAGTCCCGTGCGTGCTCCATAAAACTGACATCGCTCTTCTTATTCACGCCACGGAACTTCAATCTATAAGTTTCGGGTTGCAGTTCGTAGGCCCGGAGCACAGCCTCCTTCACCAGTCCATACACTACACTCTCGTCCAGTGACAGTGCATCGTAGGCTTTCAACCCCTTACCCACTAGACGTGATGAAACTAATGCTGCCCATTTAACCTCCGGCCAGTCATACTCACGACACTTCTTTTCGAAACGAGCAAAAAACTCAGTCACTGCTGTCTCATCAAATGCGGGTACTAACTTAATTAAATGCGAAAGTGAGTCTGTAACCCGGTGCCCACCACCGAGATGACGCCCCGTGGTCTCTACTCTAGACTTCTCGACATCCATTTCAGCCTGGTACCTGGTTGCATCCTGATTGGCTTGGATTCTAGCAACCTCTATGCGTTCTATACTAGCCTGTTGTATCTGAGTCTCCTGCAGCTTAAACTTAGCTAGTTCTAGCTGGAATAACATCTCAGGAGACAGGCCTGGGGGGGGAGAGCACAAAATGGGGGATCCACACCGAGACGTGTTTACGGGTAAGCCAGCTTGCCCTTGAGAACCCTCCTGCTGCATCGTGCTAAGACTCGCTGGCTGAGGGCCCAGCTCAGGGGTAGAGTGGAATGGAGGCTTGGAGGGAACCCCCAAGACCCCACTCCACCCACCGCCCCATCGCCATCACCCAACAAACATGCCACCAAATTCTTCTTGGGCCAACTGTCAGGACAGTCCCGCCCCAAAACCGTGGCTAAACAGCGAAGACCGTAACAATCAATAGCCTGCAGGCGCTGTTCGGTCAAAGGTGTCTGCAAAAATGCCCGGGCATCCCTCTCTCCACTTATAACACTCCCCTCCCCAAACATCTGTTGTACTTGCTGGTTACTAGGCTGTACCGTGTTATCCTCCCCCGTAAATAATGAGTCATTAGACATAGTGCTGGTTATACAATTGCTGTTCATAAAAAAAAAGAAGTGCTTATTACTAATTGCAGTCTCGACTCACAAAATGTTAAAGATGCTTGAATGACTCTACTCTAGACACCCCTAACGAAACAATCTGCAAGTCCACCAATACAATAATGACACAATAAAAAATTCCTCCAATATGCAAGAAAATTCCAGCCAGCTCTACTAGGTAGCATAGAATAGTTCTCCAAAAAACATGTGATAGGATACTACTGAATCTTGTGCAAGGTCGCCATTTTGTTACGGCTGGATCGGCAATACATATTCGGGATTCTTGATCGTAGGACAGAAATGGCTTATGTGACAACGACACGCTCGATTCCAGTCCCAAATACTATATGCTCCAGACAACAAAAGCACCAACGCCCTACAGAGTTATCGTCTATGGTAACGAGGTACCTTAACTCGGCGAAAGTGTACAACAGGGGTAGGCTATGAGGCTAAACTCCCTCAGACATTTATAGGTTACGTTATTACTAAAGAAATGCAATACTCAAGAAACTACGTTAATATTAAGCCTCTAATAATGTAGAATAGAAGCAGGCTAAAGGTATGACAGTGAAATGCTAAATGACAAATGTACACGCCTACTTGAAAGCGCGTGCACTAGAATAACTGTCCCCTACTAACATGCACTAGCATGTAGCATACAAGATGTTCATGACCCAGTAGATACCTAATAATACACATGGAAGGAACATAAATAGTAGTCACTTATTATAAGAATGAATCTATACTTGGAATAACTAAAAGGTTGCAGGCAACAGTACTGCGCCGGTAGCCTACTACCGCATAGGCTACTTCGCTTCTCTCACTCTGTCTCCCCTCTGAGTCCGTATGCGCCCTACGCAACGGAACTCCGGACACAGCAGCAAAACGACAGTGCAGTTAATTGATACATGAAAGTATTAATAGTGTTGTCTTGTGTGTGAGTAATGTGTACTGTAAAGTGTTACATACATAAACTTAAAGAGAGCTGCAATGCATAGTAAAATAAAGATATCACCCACTCATCATCCCCATGTGTTCTAGCTAGCAGGCCAAGTCACAGGAACAACGAGTCCCAGCACCGAAAGCGAGAACCCAGGAAAAGACTGCAGAGAACACAAGGACAGATAAATTACGTTACTCTACTATACCGGCACTACGAGCGAGCTGTAGTCTCTGGTACTGCACTCGCTCCTGGCTCGGTAGGCAAATCAAGGCTAAGTCCTCGCCCCTCTACAGACAACTCCTGGGCATGGTCGGGCTCTTACACATGGCACTAGTCTAGTCACAAATTGGATGATGAGCTGGGCATATAACTCGTGAACATGTAGAACGTTCACCAACTATCCTCATCAAGAAGATCGCTGTTCACATTAACCCCTTAAATCTAATACATGTAAATATATGCTTGTCCTAAGAGTAATACGAGAGGTGAGTGCTGAAACTCCTTTAGGACCTCAAGGGAAGGGTATGCATTTAAATAGAGAGAAGAATGAAATGAGAGTAATGTCGTCAGAGAGAAAGAGTGCAACCGTGAGAAATTGGGAGAGAGGGCAAGGGATGTTAGAATCTCAAAGGTTCTAGGCAACCTGATCATGGAACACACAGCGAGCCTCCATGCAATGTGCAGTACGACAACATGGGCAGCCAGGCAGCAAATGCAGGCGGCAATGTACTACCAACCCTGTCGCACCTAGCTATAAGCGCAGGGCTGCCAACCGGTCCATACGTCTGGCAACCACCACTCCGGCAGCGTGGCGCACCGCTACCCTCTCGCTCTGAAGTCTAACTCACTCTCTCTCTCTGAATTCCCACTGTCTTATCTATCAACTTCTCTATTGATACTACATATTAAATGGAAGGTCTCGACATGGCTTAAAACAAAACCCACCACTGGTTAGCAAATGACGAGACCTTTGCAGAGATACAAAGAACATAGTTATACGTTGTCACACTCAATATAAGCAGCCAGCACGGTACACGGACCGTGACGGTACAGTGGAGTACCAAGGAGTACAATCAGGTTGCGTTGCTACGCACTGGGCGTCACAATATATATATATATATATATATATATATATATATATATATATATTATATTCTGACATACGGAGCCCTGTATGTTAATTTAAGAGTTAGAATTAGAGTTGAAGGAGGTTCAAACTACCCAAACGGCGAAGCAAACTAGCGAGCGAACTAGCGAGTGGGAAACCAGCTAGCCTGCATACCAGCAAACAAGCCTTCACACCTGCGTGCGTCATAGGGGACCCTGCAAACTACTTGATGACCGACGCTATGACGTATGTTCGACGCCAGGAGCTGTGAATGGACCAGGCACCTGTTATGCGACTCGAGGAGCTATGATTGGAGCGGGCACCCCCCCCCCCCCCCCCCGCCTCCTGATTCGTTCCTACACCATCATTGTTTAGTATATAAGACCCGAGTTGTGGGCATTCAAATCAGTCTCATTTGGAGTTGGGGAAGGTGAACTTGCAGCTGGAGGAAGACGGGGTGAAGTATTATAATGGGATTGTGACTCAGTCAGATTATATATGTGTGTGTTAAGTGTGTTCGGTGTAAACATTTACGTTATGTTGGTTAGTGAGATATGTGATTGGGAATTAACGTTAACGCTACTATTATGTGCTTAACTATTTGATTGGGAATTAACGTTAACGCTATTATTATGTACTTAACTATTTTAGTTGACTAACTTGTGGACTAAAGCAACTCTTTAAGTAATTGGGTTATGATGAAAGTAATACTATTGTTTTATATTAATACTTACGAGTTCTTTCATTTTCTTTTAATTAAGCTTACATTGCTTAACGGTGCTTAGTACGGTGATGCTATTGTCTCGTATTAGTAATATCGCCTTAGACTAACATGGCTGTGTTAATATTACTTCTAGTGATTTCCTAAGCTGAAGAAAATTCTTTTGCTTAAAAATATTATATTTTGCTTTTCATATTATTTGAGTGAGACCTGAATCGAATCTATGAAGCGATCCTGTAACTTTATTTACTCCTAATCAAACCTCAATGTTACGTGGTTAAGAAATACATTTAACTAATTATTAAATATATATCTAACTTTTTATGTGACTGATATTAATCCTGATGATAATAATAATATAATACTATTAACGTAAGACAAGAACCAAGAATAATTACATTAAATATAAATAAAAGGACATATAAGAAAACTATATTCATTTCAAAAAGGGTAAGAGACAGAAATATTCTTACTTTAATATTTATCTTCCAAGACTTTTTATAGAATTAATAGTCCTTCTTTAGATATAACCTCTTCGGTTCATAACCATAGCCTACTAAGCTTCGGTTAAATAATAATTCTTTATAAATACTACATGACTTTAATTAGTTTCAGTATTTTTCATAATTAAAGAGTATCAGTCAATAAAGGATACTAAGTCCTAAGATCCAAAAGGAAAGGAAGCAACAACAGGAAATAATTTTATTAGATTTTACTTTTGTTTTGCTTTCAGCTGACTGATACCTTAATATATATCTCTGTGCTATCTAGATTCATCAAGTTAACCACTTGAGGATCAAGATACGTAACTATATATATATATATATATATATATATATATTCCGAAATAAAACAAATAATCTAGTCATAGAATTACAGTATATGGACCCCTAATAAAATAATACAAATAAATAATAATCTATTAACGGAATTATATGGACACCTCATAATATATATACTTCAAATAAAAAGAAACTAAAAAATCTAGTCATGAATATACAAAATCAATAAACAAAATGGCGTGGGTGTCCAAGTCGCGGCAGGGGGCTAGAGTGAGCAGGAAAAGCCACTCAGACGGCACCCCTCTTGAAATATTCCACAGAGTGAGAGAGAGAGAGAGTGAGTTACAAAGATACACTGACTGTACAGACCTTGCAAGCCTTACTAGGCAGTCCGGCCTTTATTCTAATAAAATTTGCTACTAAGTGGAAGGTAAGGATAGCAAATCGGAAGGCTCTCTCACCACCCACCACGAGAGAGAGAGTACAAAGGAGTACAAAGGAAATCAAGCAACAACAGGTCTAGTGACCCTTCTAGGCTGCTTGTCCTCCAAAATACTGAGGATCAAGTGTTCAAACAGTGGTTTAGAGTGGGTAAGGGAACATTGGAAAGGGAACTACTGCCCTAGAACTAATGTCCGTGGCAGGATTAGGAAGTTAGTAGGGGACAGATGGGTTAGTAACTGAGGGGGATATACAATAAAGTTATTCATTTACAAACGCAGTCAGTCGCGGGTTTGATGCGAGATATTTGTCTAAGCGGAGTTTAAATGAATCAACGGTGCTGCAGTCTATAACGTCTCGGGGAAGCCCATTCCACAAGTTGACAACTCGATTGAAGAAGAAATTCTTAGATTCGTGTGAGTTAAAAGATTTACCAATAATTTTGCAACCGTTTCCCCGCGTGTAATTAGATTGGTCGATAGTGAAGTACTTACTACAGTTCATATTGTCGATGCCTTTGATGATTTTGAACACTTGAATTAAGTCGCCTCTTAATCTGCGCTGGGTTAAAGGAAATAGATTTAATTCTCTAAGACGCTCTTCGTATGGTTTGTTCTTTAGGCTAGGTATCATTTTGGTAACTCTACGTTGAACTCGTTCTAGCTTTTTTATATATTTTTGGTAATAAGGGCACCAGGATTGAACGCAGTATTCCAGAAGAGGGCGGACTAAGGAATTGTAAAGGGTTAGGATAACATCTTTGGATTTATGGTCAAATGACCTGCCTATAAAGCCAATTATTTTGTTTGCCTTCTTAACAACTTCTTAACATTGTTGACTCGGTTTTAGGTTACTCGATATTGTTACTCCCAGATCGGTTTCTTTGTTTACATTCTTAAGCTGAGTGCCATTCATCGAATAGTTTGCTTTCTCATTTAGGTATCCGATATGTAGTACTTTACATTTATCCGCATTGAAACTCATTTGCCAAATTTGGGCCCAACATGACAATTTATCTAGATTGTGTTGCATATCGTCAACTTGTTCTTTTGAGAGTACGCTATTTGCAATTTTTGTATCGTCAGCAAATTTCGAGACTGTACAGGTGAGACCCTCATCTATGTCGTTGATGTAAATTAGAAAGAGAATTGGTCCTAGTACCGATCCCTGGGGTACCCCACTACTTACATTGGTCCATTTAGATGCCTTACCGTTTATGACTACTCTTTGCTTTCTGTCGCTGAGCCAATTTTCTATCCATTTCAACACACCGTCTTGTATTCCATGCGCTTTTAGTTTTAGCAGTAATCGTTTGTGGGGAACTTTGTCAAAGGCCTTTTGAAAATCAAGGTATATAATATCTACAGCTTTACTCTCATCGTAGAGGTTGAAGATATCGTGGAAGAAGTCTAAGAGGTTTGTTAAACAGGAACGTTTTTTACGAAAGCCATGTTGAGTATCTTTAAGTAAGTTATTTGCCTCTAAGTTATTTACGAGTCTGTCTCTTATGACCGTTTCTAGCATTTTACATACAATTGAGGTTAAGCTAATTGGACGATAGTTACTGGGTAGGGATTTGCTGCCTTTTTTTAATATCGGTGTTACGTTGGCTAGCTTCCACTGATCAGGCATAGTCCCAGACTGCAAGGATTCATTGAATAGCAATGTCAGTGGTTTGGAGAGCTCATCCTTAGCTTCCTTTAGAACTCTAGGTGAGATTGTATCAGGTCCAGGCGTTTTATTTACCTTGAGTTTATCTAAACAATTCAATACTTCTCTCTCTGTAACGGTGATATTGCTTAGAACATCTGAATTATCAATCTGAATCGGCGATGGTGTAGGGATATCACTGAGGTCTTCGGTTGTAAAAACTGATGCAAAGAAGGTATTGAGGGCATTACTCATTTGTACTTCGTCTTTGGTGTATTCTCCATTTTCATCGACTAACGGTCCAACAGTTGAAGTAACTACTTTTTTCTTTCTGATATAACTATAGAATTCTTTCGGGTTTGTTTTACTTTGATTCGCAACATGTAACTCCAGGGTCTTTTTACTTTGCTTAATTAACTTTTTGGCTTTGCGTCGTAGCTCTACAAATTTCACCCGTTCTTCGTCATTTTGTGAGGATTTTAATCTATCATTAGCAAATTTTTTAGCAAGCAGACAGTCTGAAATATCTTTATTCCACCATTTGGGCTTATCATTTTGGCCTGGACGCCGTATTTTCGATGGTATGCAGTCTTGCACTGCCTTAAGGTAAGTGGTTGTGAAACACTCCCAAGATGTATTTATGTCGTTATTGTTAGTCAGAAAGCTCCAGTCAGTTTCTTTAAGTTTTGATTTAAGTTTATGAAAATTTGCTTTCTTGAAATTAGGGACTTTCTCAATGCTGCTATTTGATTTGTTACTAGTAAACTTTAACGTGAAAGTTATCGTACGATGGTCGCTGTTACTGAATTCATCACCAACATTCAAATTCTCTATTAATTCTTCTTTTGTTGCGAGTACAAGGTCAAGCACATTATTACCACGGGTCGGAGATTGTACAAATTGAAAAAGTGGACTCTCTTGCAAGTTAGCATAGAGGTCGTGTCCAGAGTGTGAAGTAAGAATATCGCCCCATTTAGTCACGGGTAAGTTGAAATCGCCAAGAATTACGGTATCTTGTATGTTAGTTATTTCTGCAATTTGTTCATAAATTTCACTGTCAGTTTGCACTGATTGAGATGGGGGTCTGTATAATAAAGCTAGTGTTATTTTAGTTCCTCGTTTATTATTTAATAGTACGTAAGATATGTCTATATTCGCAATTTGAGGTTTTGACATTAAGACGGGATTAAGACTTTCCTTTATAAAAAACAGAACTCCTCCTCCATTTCTATTGATCCGACTTTTCTCAAACATTGTATAACCAGGAAGCGTATATTCGGCTAAAAAGTCTCTGTCTTCCGTATTTAACCAAGATTCTGTAATGCCGATTATATCATAATGTTCTGTAAACACGATTTCCTCTAGATCTGAAAATTTATTGCGTATGCTACGAGCATTTACATAAAACACCTTAAGAGTATTAGAGTTGGATGTTACTGATCGTGCATTGTCTGAATTTTCAGTTCGTACTTGACTTACACTACCCTGTCTTGGGTCTGGTTGACCCCGTTTTTTGAACGGAAATCCTTGACTGCATCGTTCAGCAGACGACCAAGACGTGCAGCTCCTACTTCATTGAGATGTACACCATCTCCTGAAAACAAAGATTTATCATAGTAAAAATTATCCCACGTGTCGACAAAGCCGAGAGAGAGAGAGAGAGAGAGAGAGAGAGAGAGAGAGAGAGAGAGAGAGAGAGAGAGAGAGAGAGAGAGAGAGACCTAGGCCTACCAAAATTAATTTTGAAGAGTAACCCCCCCCCCAAAAAAAAAAAAAAACCAGTTAAACACATAAAGGTTCTAAGTTTCATTGTTATTCTCTATGCAACTTTTTTCGGATAATTAAATTAGTAGAAAAGTTTATGAATATTTTATTGTTCATATGCATAATTTATATTTTAACTGATCCCCTTCTTTCCGAGCTTTTTAGGGTAGAATTATTTTGATCTAATTAGGGAGCTTACGTAACGAATTCAGAAGTGCCCACTGTTTTTTTAATATTTTTAAAATCGTATCTTAGTTTTATTATTAATTTACAATTATTTACATGTGCAGTTGTGGTCATTAATTACGAAAATATGTAAGGGAACTTCCAAAATACATATATCTGGTAAAGAGTAAATAAGAAGCTTCACTTCAACCTTATATATATATATATATATATATATATATATATATATATAATTATATATATATATATGTCAATACTATAATTATTGAAACGAAACAATAAATAACATGATGGTAAAAAGATACCTGCCAATATTTTTCCAGATAATGTGCTCTCTCTCTCTCTCTCTCTCTCTCTCTCTCTCTCTCTCTCTCTCTCTCTCTCTCTCTGTGTGTACTCGAGCTTTTGTAACAATTTTTTCGTTTCTCCGGCTTTCACGCAGAATTAAGAATATGAATATGCTAGTAGCGAGGAAGCCGCCTTATTAATCTGGCTTTTATACTTAACTCGGGTGTTTAAATGAATTCTTGTCTTTCGGAATTGAGAGTTAAACGTATTCATCCTTCGCTTGCAAACTGAGTGATGAGATTAACAGATAGATAGATAGATATACTGTATACTGTATATATAAATAAATATATATATATATACTGTATATAATATAGATATAGATAGATGGATAGATAGAAAAATACAAAGGAATTGCTAATATCACAAAGATCTTGCGATCTCCCTTCCTCTTCCCTCTCTCTCCCTCTGTCTGTCTGTCTGTCTCTCTCTCTCTTACATACACAGACACACACACACACACACCAATCACTTCCACAACACTATACCCCACCTCCCTCCCTCCCATATAACTGACTAGCTCCTCATACATACATAATAGACCCCCTCCCCCCCCCCCCCCACACATACACACAATTCTCTTCCCTTACACCCACACATACAGAGCCCCCCCCCACCCAAACACAACACTACCCCTCCTCCTCCTATCCCCCCCCCACCCCACATATACACACAAACACACACCCTCCCTCACTCAAAACACAACCTCTCCTCCCATCCCCCACGCCTTCCAACCTCCTATCTCGCTCTCTCTCTCTCTCTCTCTCTCTCTCTCTCTCTCTCTCTCTCTCTCTCTCTCTCTCTCTTTCTTTGCTATCCTTTCCTTCCACTGCACCTTACTCTCGGGTTAGCTATCTCTACTAGAATTAAGTCCTGACAACCTCGCTGGGATCGCAAGGTCTGTGTGGTCAGTGTATCTATGTACATCTATGTAAATCACACATACACACCAACCCTCAACCCCCCACACACACAAAACACACACCTACACACACAGACACACACACTCGAATAGCCAGTAATCAAGCCCCGCATCCCCACCAAGAGACAAACAAACACTTGATATCCTTCCCCTCCTCCAACGCCTGGCTGGGTGGAGGGGTAAATAATATCACACCGGGGGGGAAAAAAAAAAAATGCATACATTTTTCTCAGCAACTTGAAGTCACCTCATTCGTTTAGCGATAATAATAATAAAAACAAATAAAATTACAAAAAAAAAAAAACATTCTAAATCGCCAGAGTTTAGCGATAACAAAACAACTTCTTAATATCG
The DNA here is from genome assembly GCA_037953745.1 of Lithodes maja. Lineage (NCBI taxonomy): Eukaryota > Metazoa > Arthropoda > Malacostraca > Decapoda > Lithodidae > Lithodes > Lithodes maja. The sequence continues at coordinate 9,786 of JBAKBP010029816.1, read as the reverse complement.
CAAAACTAATGGAGCAAAACGTCTTAAAATCGCCAGACTGATGGGATGAAACAGGGATGGTTCAACAACGAGCACGAGCAGCGGATAGGATAAGATTAAGGGGAGATGGGTTGTTTTTCTGGTTCCCCCTTCTTCCTCATGTTTAGCCCCATTAGTTTTCAGATTTTAAGACGTTCGGCCCATTAGTTTGGCGAATATAATACCAAGGGTCTTGGTCAGATTTTGTTTTAAAAGTTCGATGAATGTCTTGGGAGGACACTAAAATTTTTTGGTTTTATAAAGATACATAAATGAACAAATAAATACGCCCATCTCCCTTAACATAGCTGGGCTTGAGACAGGGCTGGAGTAGTTTCTAACCTAGGCATTAATTAATTCTATATTACTGTATTCGCTTTGTGTTATAATAATGGTAACAAGCTCGTTGTACTCTATATATGGACAAAAACAAACAAACAGTAGAAAAAAAAAAACGTTATCAACAAACAACTCTCTCTCTCTCTCTCTCTATATATATATATATATATATATATATATATATATATATATATATATATATATATATATATACCGGCATATTATATATATATATATTGCAACATTGTAAAACATTTCTTTCCTTCTTCTTCCATGTCTCGCTCTGGTGGATATGAATTTTGTGATCAACTTAATATTATAGTCATCTCTCTCTCTCTCTCTCTCTCTTTCTTTCTACGGACGTGTATGTGTGATCCCCGTAGATTTTATAATCCTAGTGCAGCCCCTCTCTGGATCTCAGACTACTCTTTAATTCTCATATGGAGCGGGTACCTCGGCTAATAATCTATATATATCATAAGAACAAAAATCGTACGGTACATATCAACAACCTGCAGACAACCTTACAATTATCCCCTCTATTTCAACATCCTGCAGACAACCTTACAATTATCCCCTCTATTTCAACAACCTGCAGACAGCCTTACATTCTTCCCTCTATGTCAACAACCCTGCAGACAGCTTACACTCCTCCCTCTATTTCAACAACCTGCAGACAGCCTTACAATTATCCCCTCTATTTCAACAACCTGCAGACAACCTTACAATTATCCCCTCTATTTCAACAACCTGCAGACAACCTTACAATTATCCCCTCTATTTCAACATCCTGCAGACAACCTTACAATTATCCCCTCTATTTCAACAACCTGCAGACAACCTTACAATTATCCCCTCTATTTCAACAACCTGCAGACAGCCTTACATTCTTCCCTCCATTTCAACATCCTGCAGACAGCCTTACACTCCCTCCCTCTATTTCAACATCCTGCAGACAGCCTTACAATTGTTCCCTCTATTCCGACATCGTGCAGACAGCCTTACAATTCCTCCCTCTCTTTCAACATCCTGCAGACAGCCTTACATTCTCCCCTATATTTCAAAATCGTGCAGACAGTCTTACACTCTTCTCTCTCCCTCTTCCTCTTGTCTCACTCGGGCAGATATGAGTTTATATTTGACAGATTCAATTCGATTCCCACTCAAGCTTCTCGACGGAATTGGAAAACTTATTCGCGTATTTTTCGCCGGGTCCGCATTTTTGGGCCTTTTTCGGTGGTTTGGGGTACATATATTTCAATTATTTTACACAGATTAGGAAGGATCTGTGCGAATAATATGGTACAGAATTATAACGCATTTTACACTTCATTCGGGCTATCATTGGACGATTTTATGCAGTTAGGAAGGGTCTGTGGGAATAATAAGGGTAAAGAATTATAACGCACTGACAGTTTATTCTGGCTATCATTAGACGATTTTATACAGATTAAGAATGATCTGTGGGAATGATAAGGGTGAACACTAGATCAATTGACCCTCTGACTTCCATATATCCCCTTCCTAATCTGAATAAAATCGTCTATTCGCGTATTTTTCTCCGGGTCCGCAGTTGTTTGAGCATTTTTCGGTGTTTTGGGCATATATATGTATTTCGATTATTTTAGACGATTTTATACAGATTAGGAAGGATCTGTGGGAATGATAAAGTGTAAAGACGATCTCAACTGACCCTCTGACTTCCATATATCACCTTCCTAAACTGAATAAAATCGTCTATTCGCGTATTCTTCTCTGGGTCCGCATCTGTTGACCAATGCAATTAATATCGTCAAATATATACACATGCATACATACCTGCACATACATGCACACTCACACATAACACACACACACAGGTTTAATTTTCTGAATCTCTCTCTCTCTCTCGTTTTACAATTCACATTTTACTCGAAGAATTTCTTAGATCAAATCCCTCTTCCTTTTTCTAATCCTTTTTCAAATATCACTACTTATATTTCCCTGACGCAATTCTCTCTCACACACACACACACACACACACACACACACACACACACACACACACACACACAGCCCGTAGCCTAGTAGGTAGCGCTCTCGTCTCACACACGAGGGATCGGGGGTTCAATCCCCCGGCCGGGCGGAGACAAATTGGGCTTGTCTCCTTTCATGTGTTAGCCTCAGTTCACCTAGCTGTAAATAGGTACCTGGAATAAGTGGACGACGTTGTGACGTCCCATCTGGGTTGGCAAAAATGGTACAAGGCGAGATGGGTATCATATGGTTCACCTAAGCTGATGGCTACCTAAGCCTTCGGGCGAGACGGTACCGTCTATAGTGAGAATGGTACCATACAGATCCACCCTAAGCCTTCGTTTCCGATGTCGCCAATTGGCTAAAATACAGACTACACACACATCCACAGCCATTCCAACAATACATAAAACACTTAACATGCATTTCACGCAATACATTCCCAGTTAAGGAGGCGCGATAATAATGAGCTTAGCTCGCATTGCGTGGATTCCCCTTGACGAACAAAGTAACTGAGTAACACACAGACACAGACACACACACACACACACACACACAGCCCGTAGCCTAGTAGGTAGAGCTCTCGTCTCACACACGAGGGGTCGGGGGTTCAATTCCCGGCCGGGCGGAGACAAATTGGGCTTGTCTCCTTTCATGTGTTAGCCTCAGTTCACCTAGCTGTAAATAGGTACCTGGAATAAGTGGACGACGTTGTGACGTCCCATCTGGGGTTGGCAAAAATGGTACAAGGCGAGATGGGTATCATATGGTTCACCTAAGCTGATGGCTACCAAAGCCTTCGGGCGAGACGGTACCGTGTATAGTGAGAATGGTACCATACAGATCCACCCTAAGCCTTCGTTCCGATGTCGCCAATTGGCTAAAATACAGACTACACACACATCCACAGCCATTCCAACAGTACATAAAACACTTAACATGCATTTCACGCAATACATTCCCAGTTAAGGAGGCGCGATAATAATGAGCTTAGCTCGCATTGCGTGGATTCCCCTTGACGAACAAGTAACTGAGTACTGAGTAACACACACACACATTAGCCCACATTACTGGGATATATATTTTACTTGGGTCATTTCCGGGTTATATGTCTTACCCAACTATTTCCAGAGCAGGGGGGGGGGGGGGGGTTCTTTGTAGGATTTATTTACTTGTTGTACTTGTAATTTACTTTCTTGTACTTATATTTAACTTTTTGTACTTATATTTTACTTTTTGTACTTAAATTTTACTTTTGTGTACTTAAATTTAACTTTCTTATACTTATATTTTACTTTCTTATACTTATATTTAACTTTTGTACTTATATTTTACTTCTGTGTACTTATATTTTACTTTTTGTACTTATATTTTACTTTTTTGTACTTATATTTTACTTTTTGTGTACTTATATTTTACTTTTGTGTACTTATATTTTACTTTTGTGTACTTATATTTTACTTTTTGTACTTATATTTTACTTTTTGTACTTATATTTTACTTTTTGTACTTATATTTTACTTTTTGTACTTTATATTTTACTTTTGTGTACTTATATTTTACTTTGTGTACTTATATTTTACTTTGTGTACTTATATTTTACTTTTTGAACTTATATTTTACTTTTTGTACTTATATTTTACTTTTGTGTACTTATATTTTACTTTGTGTACTTATATTTTACTTTTTGTACTTATATTTTACTTTGTGTACTTATATTTTACTTTGTGTACTTATATTTTACTTTTGTACTTATATTTACTTTTTGTACTTATATTTTACTTTTTGTACTTATATTTTACTTTTTGTACTTATATTTTACTTTTGTGTACTTATATTTTACTTTTGTGTACTTATATTTTACTTTTGTGTACTTATATTTACTTTTGTGTACTTATATTTTACTTTTGTACTTATATTTTATTTTGTGTACTTATATTTTACTTTGTGTACTTTATATTTTACTTTGTGTACTTATATTTTACTTTTTTGTACTTATATTTTACTTTTTGTACTTATATTTTACTTTGTGTACTTTTATTTTTACTTTGTGTACTTATATTTTACTTTGTGTACTTATATTTTACTTTTTGTACTTATATTTTACTTTTTGTACTTATATTTTACTTTTGTGTCTTATATTTTACTTTTTGTACTTATATTTTACTTTCTTGTACTTATATTTTACTTTTTGTACTTATATTTACTTTTGTACTTATATTTAACTTTTTGTACTTATATTTAACTTTTGTGTACTTGTATTTTAGCTCATTTCCGGTTATAGGTCTTACCCAACTATTTCCAGAGCAGGGGGGGGGAGGAGTTACTTCTTGTTTTAACCCCTAGACCCCCTTCAAACTTATATACACACACACACACTCTCACACTGTCTTCTACACACTCACTCTTTCTTCACACACACACACATACACACACACACACACACACTCACACTGTCTGCTACACACTCACTCTTTCTTCCACATACACACACACACTTCCTCACATTCTCCCCTCTCTCTCTCTCTCCTCACACACCATTGTTCCTCTCTACACTAGGCTGGAAAGACTCCAAACTAGCCCACAATTACTGAGGGGGGAGGGGGGGGGGGGACTTTTATTGGAGGTAATTTCCGGTTTATAGGTTTTACACAACTATTCACAGAGCAGAGGTGGTTTGTTTGATCCTTTAGACCCTCTTCAGCTTACACACACCCACAGTACACACCACACACCACACACACACCACCACACAATCACTTTATATCACTCTTATACACAAACACTCACTCTTACTCACTCCCACACACACATACACACACACACACACCACCACCACACTAACACTTTATATCACTCTTACACACAAATATTCTCTCTCTCTCTCTCTCTCTCTCTCTCTCTCTCACACACACACACAAAACCACCTCCCCAAACCTCATTCAAGCCCCCAAAATCCGCGCTTTGATAAATAGAAATTAGACAGATTAACGTTCGGTTCATTGTTTGCACAACATCTTGAAGTTAATCTCAGATATTCATGAGGGTCTCTCTCTCTTTCTCTCTCTCTCTCTCTCTCTCTCTCTCTCTCTCTCTCTCTCTCTCTTCTCTCTCTCTCCTTGGTAAGAATGGTGATAGTGGCAGTAGGATCTTCAACACCGGAGTTAGGTTCAAACTTATATTATTACTACCTCCCCCTATAAGCTCTACTGGTACCTCTAACTCTCTCACTCTCTCTCTCATTTCCCTCACCATTCACACACACACTCTCTTTCTCTCTCCTTTCCATTAACCCTATTTGCGTTTTTCTTATTATTCACACACACACACACACACTCACAGATACATACACACACACACAGACAGATACACTTTCACACGTTCTCTCCCTCACATACACATACCCTCAGTCACACACGTTCTCTATGACACCCACACACACGTACAACACACACACACACCAGCCCGTAGCCTAGTAGGTAGAGCTCTCGTCTCACACACGAGGGGTCGGGGGTTCAATCCCCCGGCCGGCGGAGACAAATTGGGCTTGTCTCCTTTCATGTGTTAGCCTCAGTTCACCTAGCTGTAAATAGGTACCTGGAATAAGTGGACGACGTTGTGACGTCCATCTGGGTTGGCAAAAATGGTACAAGGCGAGATGGGTATCATATGGTTCACCTAAGCTGATGGCTACCTAAGCCTTCGGGCGAGACGGTACCGTCTATAGTGAGAATGGTACATACAGATCCACCCTAAGCCTTCGTTTCCGATGTCGCCAATTGGCTAAATACAGACTACACACACATCCACAGCCATTCCAACAGTACATAAAACACTTAACATGCATTTCACGCAATACATTCCCAGTTAAGGAGGCGCGATAATAATGAGCTTAGCTCGCATTGCGTGGATTCCCTTGACGAACAAGTAACTGAGTAACATACACTAGCTCTCTCTCTCTCTCGCTGCCTCAAAGGGGACACCAGTAAGAGGGATGGGCAGGAGACCAGTGGGGCGGAAAAACGAGAGAGAGAGAGAGAGAGAGAGAGAGAGAGAGAGAGAGAGAGAGAGAGAGAGAGAGTAGAGAGAGAGAGAGAGAGAGAGAGCACACACACACTCACGTTTATCTCCCTCTCTTCCTCACTCTTATCCTTTCATACTACTTCCCCTCTCTCTCTCTCTCTCTCTCACTCGCTTATTCTTTCACACTACTTCCTCTCTCTCTCCCACTCTTGCACACACCACACACTCACACACTTTCGATCTCACTATTCCGGTTTCACTCACTCCCACTCTCATTCTTTCACACTATCCCCTCCTCCTCTCAAGGTTAAGAGGCAGTCTTAATTAAGAGAGGCAGATTAAGAGGCGACTTAATTCAAGTGTTCAAAATCATCAAAGGCATCGACAATATGAACTGTAGTAAGTACTTCACTATCGACCAATCTAATTACACGCGGGGAAAACGGTTGCAAAGTTATTGGTAAATCTTTTAACTCGCACGAATCTAAGAATTTCTTCTTCAATCGAGTTGTCAACTTGTGGAATGGGCTTCCCCGAGACGTTATAGACTGCAGCACCGTTGATTCATTTAAATTCCGCCTAGACAAATATCTCGCATCAAACCCGCGACTGACTGCGTTTGTAAATGAATAACTTTATCCTCCCCTCAGTTACTAACCCATATGTCCCCTACTAACTTCCTATTCCTGCCACATTAGTGGCAGGGCAGTAGTTCCCTTTCCAATGTTCCCTTACCCCACTCTAACACTGTTTGGACACTTGATCCTCAGTGTTTTGGAGGACAAGCAGCCTAGAAGGGTCACTAGATCTGTTGTTGCTTGATTTCCTTGTACTCCTTTGTACTCCTCCTTCTCCTCTATCTCTCTCTCTCTCTTTCACACACACCATCCCCCCTCTCTCTCTCTCACTTTCACACACACCATCCCCCCTCTCTCTCTCTCTCTTTCACACACACCATCCCCCCTCTCTCTCTCTCTCTTTCACACACACCATCCCCCCTCTCTCTCTTTCACACACACCATCCCCCCTCTCTCTCTCTCTCTTTCACACACACCATCCCCCCTCTCTCTCTCTCTCTTTCACACACACCATCCCCCCTCTCTCTCTCTCTCTTTCACACACACCATCCCCCTCTCTCTCTCTCACTTTCACACACACCATCCCCCTCTCTCTCTCTCTCTTTCACACACACCATCCCCCCTCTCTCTCTCACTTTCACACACACCATCCCCCCTCTCTCTCTCTCACTTTCACACACACCATCCCCCCTCTCTCTCTCTCTTTCACACACACATCCCCCCTCTCTCTCTCTCTCTTTCACACACACCATCCCCCCTCTCTCTCTCTCACTTTCTCACTCTAACAAAGTGAATTCCACCGTAATTAACTAAGATTCTAAATGTCCCGCCATTAAGCCTGATTAATGACAGTGAGGATCGGAATGGAGGACACTTGTTTAATTTACTGTATTTTTACTTCACTAAACACGATTTTTGTTTAATTATTGTCTATTTCTACATTTTATTGGATTCAGTAAAAAAAATTGTTATCCAATTATTTTTGTTTATAATTATATTTTATTTACTAACGCAATTTGTATTTATTCTTTTCTCTTTTCTATCAATTTATTTATTTTCTCTTTTCTATCAATTATTTTACCCAAGTGCATTATGGATCATGTAATGAGGGAAGAACAATGAATGGGGCCAAGATTACTATGGACCAGCCTCGCTAGACATTATTTCCTGAACCTATAGAAATTAAGTTACACCCCGTTGTTAACATTAATTAAATTACACCCCGTTGTTAACATTAATTAAGTTACACCCCGTTGTTAACATTAATTAAGTTACACCCCGTTGTTAACATTAATTAAGTTACACCCCGTTGTTACATTAATTAAGTTACACCCCGTTTGTTAACATTAATTAGTTACAACCCGTTGTTAACATTAATTAAGTTAACCCGTTGTTAACATTAATTAAGTTACACCCCGTTGTTAACATTAATTAAGTTACACCCGTTGTTAACATTAATTAAGTTACACCCCGTTGTTAACATTAATTAAGTTACACCCCGTTGTTAACATTAATTAAGTTACACCCCGTGTTAACATTAATTAAGTTACACCCCGTTGTTAACATTAATTAAGTTACACCCCGTTGTTAACATTAATTAAGTTACACCCCGTTGTTAACATTAATTAAGTTACACCCCGTTGTTAACATTAATTAAGTTACGCCCCGTTGTTAACATTAATTAAGTTACGCCCCGTTGTTAACATTAATTAAGTTACGCCCCGTTGTTAACATTAATTAAGTTACACCCGTTGTTAACATTAATTAAGTTACACCCGTTGTTAACATTAATTAAGTTACACCCCGTTGTTAACATTAAATTAAGTTACACCCCGTTGTTAACATTAATTAAGTTACACCCCGTTGTTAACATTAATATGTTACACCCCGTTGTTAACATTAATTAAGTTACGCCCCGTTGTTAACATTAATTAAGTTACGCCCCGTTGTTAACATTAATTAAGTTACACCCCGTTGTTAACATTAATTAAGTTACACCCCGTTGTTACCATAATTAAGTTACACCCCGTTGTTAACATTAATTAAGTTACACCCCGTTGTTAACATTAATTAAGTTACACCCCGTTGTTAACATTAATCCTCCATTATAAACCCAAATGTACAAGAATAAACAGAATAGATGAATTAGCAGCTAAAATACGGTCGTAGTACATTTATAAATACGTAAAACCCATTCAACATACTTTTATCTATTAGAATCATTACATAATTATTGCATTTCTGTTTAATAGCGATGTTCACGGCTCCAACTTCCTTATAGCCTAATACTCCTAAGTGGTCCACTATAATGAACACCAAATCAGTGACGTTTTCTCAGAAGTGTTCAAATTAAATGCTTAAAACATGTACGGTACCCGTTTCGTTTCAATTAAGTGTTATAAATAAATATATATAAACACCAACATTATGTAGAGAAAGAAGAGTGCCAAAGAACGTTTAACCATGACAAAAGGAGGGAAAACTCATGAATACATGAATTTACCCACAATTGAAAAATACGGAGAGGACGAGAATGGGAACTGCGCGAATAGATAGTAAAGAAACATTGTGGGCCGTGAAATTACAATGAATAATAGTTGCTTGTGTACCTACGTGTGTGTGTGTGTGTGTATGAGAGAGAGAGAGAGAGAGAGAGAGAGAGAGAGAGAGAGAGAGAGAGAGAGAGAGAGAGAGAGAGAGTGAGTTATAGCCGTCGTAATTAATGTCTCTTTTTAAACCAAGATCGGAGTTTATTAACCAAACCCAAGCATTTTGTCCATATCCAATTATTTTATTCAGAAAAATAATCTAG
>JBAKBP010029815.1:0-26610 GCA_037953745.1 Lithodes maja | reverse complement strand
CACTCAGAATGCATCCAGGGGTGCCATATACAAAAATTACCTTTTCCAAGATAACCCTAGCCACGGTTTCCGCTTTCTTTTCCGAAATGGCACCAGCAATTGTATATTTTGAAAAGATGTCGACAGAGGTTAAAATGTACCTTTTGCTCGTCTGTCTGGGTAGAGATCCCATAATGTCTACAGATAACTTTTCCCACAGTTTACCTGCCGTAATGTGTCCAGGCGACTGTTTAGGTCCCCGTCCATCTTTCCCCCTTTGACATCCCAAACAATTTTGGATAACTTCCTTAACAATTTGGTCGGCTCACGAGGTCCAGTACCTTTCGTTAAACTGTTTCAACACTCTAGAATGACCCAAATGAGCCCCCCTTCCCTCTTGTCCGTGGAGGATATGGATCATGTGTTTAGCCTCCAGATAATCTAATACCACCCGGTCCTTAGAATCTCTCCAGGCTCACTCAGAAAATTTTACTTTGTCTCCATACATAGGATCATTCTCTTCCTTGTTAGGTTGAGTGTGCTGGACTGGTGCTACCGGTAATTGAGATAGACCATCGGCATTGGTGTGTAATTTATCCGGTCTATGTCTAACTTCAAAGGAGTATTCTTCCAGGATCCCCTTCCACCTAACAAACAATCTGTCTTCCGTTTTCATCTTCCTAAGCCATTGCAAACTATGGTGATCCGTGATAACTTCGAAATGAACTCCGGCTTAATATGGACGGAAATATTGTACAGCCCAGACTAGAGCTAGGCATTCTTTTTTAGTAACGCTGTAATTCTTTTCACCCTTATTCAGCGTCCGGCTAGCGCACGCTACTATGCCTTCTTTCCCATCCACTTTCTGGGCCAATACGGCCCCTAGCCGTTCATCGGAAGCATCGGTGTATAGTTGAAACGGCTTGGTAAAATCCGGATGGCAAACTATGGGGCGAGAGGTTAATTTTTGTTTCAGTTGATCGAAAGCTATCTGGCAACTCTGATCCCAGTCAAACGTCCTCCCTTTTCCCAGTCTCTTAGTCATGGGTCGAGCAATTTAAGAGAAGTTTGGTATGAACCTCCGATAAATGCTCGGATCTCCTTGACAGTGGAAAGGGGGGAAATTTCTGCAATAGATTTCACTTTAAGGGGTTCAGGTTGGATACCTTTTCTTGAAACTACATGCCCTAGGTATGCCACCTTGCGGGCCCCTAATTGACATTTGGAAGGCTTTAATTTAAGTCCCGCCCTCCTGATCCTCTCTAATACTTCTTGTAATCGATGGATATGTTCTTCCCAACTATTTAAAAAAATGATAGTATCATCCAGGTAAGCTAAGCAAGTTCTCCATGGTAATACCCTCAGTACTTCGTCCATGACTCTAGTAAAACTGGCTGGTCCATTACAAACTCCGAAGGGCAAGACCGTGAATTGATAGAGTTTGCCTTCGCTTGTGGCAAATGCGGTTTTCTCCTGGTCCTCTGACCTAACTGGTACTTGCCAGTATCTACTTTGTAGGTCTAGGGTAGAAAACCATGTTGACCCATTTAGTGATTCTAGCGAGTCATCAATACGAGGTAGGAGTTGCGCATCTTTGATGGTGACATAATTTAATTTTCTATAATCTACACAGAACCGAGTGGACCCATTTTTTTTTTTTTTACCAGGACTACTGGAGATGACCACGGACTGTAGGATTCTACTACTATCCCCTGCTTGATCATCTCCTCTACTTGTTCCTTTTTCTTCTGTCTCATAATGGGATTTTGTCGCCTATAAGGTTGTCTAATAGGGGGCCCTTGAGAATGTATCTCGTGGGTGTGTCGGGTTCGGGCCGATCCGTGGTCCCCTTCATTTTGAGCAAACACATCTCGGTAAGTCCAGAGCAATTCATGTAAGGTAGTGGCTTGATCTGACGTCAATTGTTTCGGGATCTCAGGTAAGTTAACTGGTCCGTTAGTTCCAACAGTGGTGGGTTGCGCGGGTGTAACTTGTCCTAACAGTTTCCCTTTTTGATAATTAATCGTGTCATCGCCAAAGTTAGCCAGAACTAATTTCCTCTGATCGGCAGTAATAAAGGTGGCAGACATTCTCACTTGATTTTGTGCATCAGGTTAAAAAATCCCGGCAGTCATTCCCTGAGATTTAGGAATTTCTATCATTCTCCAAGATCTAGGGGGAATAGAGAGTTTCCCTGTGGTAGCTACTATTTGAGGTCGTAGGGTGGTCGTCGTGTCTTTTGGCCCGCACTGTATAGTTACTCCCAACTGACTCCTGAGATCTATTCCCAGATATCCATCGACTCCGCTATTAGACTTTCCTGATAGAACACAAAAATTGGTGGTGAATTTAATTCCCTTCCATTGTACCACCACCGTATTAGTTCTCCCTAGAATCGTCAATGGTTGACCCCTTGCTCCTGACAACTGAATATTAGTTTGATTTAATGGCCCTATTTCTTTCTGACTATTCCTCACAAATTTCTCCAGCAGACAACTTCGGTTTGCCCCTGTATCAATTAACATGTTTGCGGCTTTCCCATTTATTACTACGGTTTCACAAAGCGTTTGTCTCTCTAATATATTGACCTCACTATATCGCCCTTCTATGTGAGGTTTAAAGGAAAATGATCTCCCCCTTCCGGCATTGTGATTTTTGGCTGGGTTTCTGTCTCCCTGTATTCTACTGGAAACATTCCTCCCTGGGTTAGATCTGTCACTCTTGGTAGGGGTCGATCATTTGGAGGTGTGGGCCTTGAGTTAAATCTAGGTGTTGGGGTTTGGGGACGGTTGGAACAGTTCCTAGCTAGGTGTCCGGTTTGTCTGCATATAAAGCATCGGATCATTGTTCTCTGATACCCTTTGTTTGGGTTCTCCTCCTCCCCTTTCTTTTTCTCCTCTCTTAACTCTCTGGCCTCCATTATTTTCTTAATCACCTCCATGAGTTCCTTAGTGGTAGTCACTTCATGGATAATGCAGTGCCTTCTAACTTCCACAGGACATGCTTGGATCATAATCTCTCTGATCTCTGTTTCCTGACTTTCTTGGTCCATGTGGGGGTACGCAAGTTTGAAGTTTTTCGTGATCTCCCTCCTCAGGGTTCTCACGTTCTAGCCGTCTAGTTTCACACTCTTTAGTTTGTCTCTGGCCTTCCTTGTGGAGGTTTCTCGGCCAAAGTCTTCAATTAGAGCACTCCTAACTTCTGCCCATGACACTAGTCCCTCTAGATGTACTCTTACATCGTTCAGGGCCTTGCCTAAGTGTGCATTTCCATAGGCGATCTTCTTTCCATCTTCTCCTACGTCCAGTAGCGTGAACTGACATTCTAACTGTTTGATCCATAACTCGATTTCTTCTTTCCCCTCTTCCCATAATCTGAACGGTAATACTGCCGTCATTGTGTCTGATCTGTTAGATAAATATACTCAATCTAAACAATTTGTCGAATCCCACCGCTTGCCACCAAAATGTAGTACTTATTTTCTTATTCCAAATATACTACTACGGTGTAATTCGACAGTCATTTAGAGGTTCGTATACTTTATTTAACAAAACTTACTACTACCCTAGTAACTATTTCTCTGTTCGGGTCGAAATGAGTTCAAGACACAGATTGAATATTTTCGTCGACCCACCATAGGTTGTACATTGGAACTCTAGAGCTCCCGTTACAACCTATTTGGATTCCCGCTATTCAGGTATTGATTCACTTCGACTTCGATCCAAAGTCACGTTACTAATCTTTAAAATAATATAGTTTTACCGGGCCCTGCTGTGTCTACTCCAGAGACCAGGACATTAATAAATCTAACCTTTATGTCCCTATATAGAACAAGAGATTTATTCTTAACTAAACTCCAAAATAAGATTACTTTACCGGGCCCTACTGTGTCTTCTCAGAGACCAGGGTGTTACTATACTCATAAATTATATGTTCTCTTAACCTTATACAATATATATACTTAAACGACCAGGACGTTACTACACTCTTCGATTATATTATGTTCTCTTAACCCTGTTACCGTACCAATAAATCATATGTTACATATATCACCTATTCAATAATAAAACTCAGTAAATGACTTAATATGATCAGTACCTCATACCCCTACGAGAACAAGATTCACCACTTTAATCCTCTACATAGATTCTATGATTACATTATTCTCCTGGACTTAATGCTCGTAACGCTTACCATGAAACTGACCGAATATTCCTTCAAACAATATAATTGATAATGTTTCCTTGATAACAACAGATTTCGTAGATCATACGGACTAGTGTCCTTCCTACCTGTTTCTCAAACTAAAGCTAATCTAATTGCAACTATTCTTTATTTCCCCTGAGCCTTACAGTTGCTTATCTACTTAAGAATTACCCCCTCTTACTTTAATGTTAATATCTAGTTACTGTCCTATCAGATCCTATACTATTGATAGCTAATCGGCACGGAGCCTTCTTTATCAAGAATAACTATTATCCTATTAACGCATCATCATCATTTTATTTATATACATAAGTCTAGTATCTTCCTCTTTAGTTTGTCCTATAAGAACACATAAATTATTATGTATGGAACCACTGGGTTAGTCAAGCATTTTATCTCTTTCTTTAAGTCTGGTTCGGGCCCAATATGGGTCTTTTAAAAGACTATGTAGTACTGCTAGGTGTTTACTGGAACAATTTCACTACCTCAGAGCTTGCCAATAGCTCAACTGGAAATCCTCGCTCCCATCTCCTATCTGCCGTCCCTATTGAACCGCTTGGCTGTAGGTATGCTAGCAAGCGATGTGACGACAGGCGGCCGGATACTAAAGGTGTATCCGCCTAGTAGGGGAGAGCGATGCTAAGCCCGAGGTGGGCTTTACTGGAACAAGTGATGAGGGCTGGGAGGCTGGAATAAGTGGATCCGAGTTCCCTTTAGTGCCCAAGCGAGAGAGAATGTGGGTTGCAAGAAGTTAGCCCAGTGGCACCCGAAAGGTGAATGACCCTGTCAACCTCCCCCACCCCCTTGATATAGTCCCGCTTCCCGCTCTCCGGCGCTGTGATTGGCTGAGCCGTCCGCTCGGCCGTGCAACATTCTGGCCACTTGCTTTGAATATTCCTACCCTTCGCCTCCACTCTTCTCTCTTCATAATACATTCCTGGAACCTGGTTGCGAATGCCTTTTAGTGGCTTACGGGAGTATAGGGCTGGTACTGATGCATTAGACCCATGGCAACCAGAGGAAATGGCCTGTGAAGAGAGCGATAGCGAGTTTAAATACGAAGCGGTACGCGTAGACGTCAGCTCCGAAAATGGAGGCTTCTGATTGGTCGGCCGGGAGGGCATGGCATGTTTACTCGGTGGGCCCGGAATGTCAAACTCAGCTGGCTTAATGGGAAGGTTAAAGGGAGTGCGGTGATCGGCGGATGGCCTTTTTACCTTAGTATTATCAACTCTGCGTAAGCAGATTTTGGTATCGCCCCCCGTATAGTGGGTACCACATGAAAAAAATGTCTGTCGTCGTCGTCATCGTCGTCGTCCGTCTGTCTCGGAACTCCTCCTAGACCGTTGGACGGATTTTCACCAAATTAAACACAAACTTTTGTTGCGTGAATGCGAACGTCAGTCAAAACAGTTTTTTTGAATTTATGCAATAGTTATGATTTTAGGTCTAAAATATGGTTTTGCCCCCCCCCCCCCCCCCCCTAACAATGATGGCGTTCTGGGAGCGAAAACATCTCGCTACGTATTTGCTAGGTTAAGTTAGTTTAGTTGGCATTAGAAGTGATGGTAGTAATATTTGGATTTATGGTGATAGTAGTGATAATGGTGAAAATAGTAGTGATGATGGTTGTAGTTGTATTGATGATGATGACAGTAGTGATGATGACGACAGTAGTAGATATGATGGTGACAGTAGTAGTAATGATGGTCATAATAGTAGTGATGATGGTGACAAGTAATGATGATAGTTGTAGTGATAATAATGACAGTAGTGATGATGGTAGTGACGATGGTGTGAGTATTAGTGATGGTGAGTAGTAGTGAGGATGGTGAAATTTGTAGTGATGATGACGATAGTTGTGGTGATGAAGTTCATAGTAATGGTGATGATGGCAGTAGTAGTTATTATGGTGACAGTAGAATAAATTATGGTAATATTTGTGACAGTAGAAATGATGATGGTTATAGTAGTAGTGATGATGTTAACAGTAGTAATGATGATGGTTATAGTAGTAGTGATGATGTTAACAGTAGTAATGATGATTGTAAGATGGTGGTGATGATATTAGTAATGATGGTTGATAGTTGTAGTATCAATGATGATAGTAGTGATTAAGATGCTAGTGACAATGAACAGTGATTATGGTGAGAGTAGTAGTGATAATTGTAATTGTAGTAGTGATGATCATAGAAATGGTGATGATGACAGTACTCGTGATGATTGTGGCAGTTGTAGTGATGATGGCAGTTATAGTGATGATGGCAGTAGTAGTGATTATGTTGATTGTGATTGATGATGGTATTAGTAGTGATGATGGTAACCCATCGCAGAGTTGGGTATGCCGTTTTGATTTTGGGCAAAACGGCACGTCTAGCATCATCACCATTACAATCATCACTACTATAGCATCATCACCATTACAATCATAACTACTATAGCATCATCACCATTACAATCATCACCTATAGCATCATCACCATTACAATCATCACCTATAGCATCACCATTACAATCATCACTACAATCATCACCATTACAATCATCACCACTACTAGTATTATCACCACTTACTAGCATCATCAACTTTACAATCATCATTACTACCACCACCATCACTACTACTATCACAATCACCACCACCATCACTACTGCTACAATCACCACCACCATTAGCCTACTGCCATAATCACCACCACCATCACTACTACTACTATTACCATCATAATCCCCACCATCATCACTGCTGCTACCATAATCACCACCACCATCACTACTACTACTATTACCATCATAATCCCCACCATCATCACTGCTGCTACCATAATCACCACCGCCATCACTACTACTACTATTACCATCATAATCCCCCACCATCATCACTGCTGCTACCATAATCACTACCACCATCACTACTACTACTATTACCATCATAATCCCCATCATCACTGCTGCTACCATAATCACCACCACCATCACTACTACTACTATTACCATCATAATCCCCACCATCATCACTGCTGCTACCATAATCACCACCACCATCATTACTACTACTATTACCATCATAATTCCCACCATCACTGCTGCTACCATAATCACCACCACCATCACTACTACTACTATTACCATCATCACTGCTGCTACCATAATCACCACCACCATCACTACTACTACTATTACCATCATAATCCCCACCATCACTGCTGCTACCATAACCACCACCTGGTACCACCATCACTACACCATTCACATAACAATCTGTAAATTCCGTATAATTCCAAGAGTATTTTTGGTTGTGAACCTGGAATTATTCAATATCCCCATGTAAATATTTTGTATAAGAGCATATTCTGTATCCTTGGAACTTCCCACGCATATCCTTGTAATCTTTTATCAAGTTATATTGCAGTATCGCTGAAAATCTCACACGTAGTTAAATATATTCGGTAATTCGATACACTAGAAACATGAATGATTTTGTTAGTGCGAGCATTAGGGTTGGTCGCTCATAGAAGAAGCCAGATAGAGTGAGCCTCAGTGTGTTGAAAGGCTCACTCTTAACTCACTACTTGTGTTCTTGCCCGTGTACCCTCAAACGCAAGAAGGTGTGGACTCTTAGTATTCCACATCATTGGTGGCGCCAAGATCAAGATGGAGGTTGGGCTGCAGTGCTAGGGCCAGTCGATTTCGATCCCGCTTTATGTGAGAGGGAAGAAGAGAAAGGTGGTATGGCAGTGGAGGTACGGTGGACGAGAGGAAACGCAAGGCTTGGCAGACAGATCATGCCCCTGGATGATTTCATTAGCGATATTGATATTAATGGTCGAGTTGAATGGAACACGGGGGCTCTGAGTTTTGAGCTGACAATAAATTCACCTCGGAAAGAGTGTGTGGAGGAGGGAAAGATGGAGGAGGAGGAGGGAGGAAATGTGGAGGATAAGGAGAAAGGAAAGATGGAGGAGGAAGGAAAGGTGGAGGTGGAGGAAGGATAGGTGGAGGAGGAGGAAGGAAATGTGGAGGATAAGGAGGAAGGAAAGGTGGAGGAGGTTGAAGGAAATGTGGAGGATAAGGAGGAAGGAAAGGTGGAGGAGGAGGAAGGAAAGGTGGAGGAGAAGGAGGAAGGAAAGATGGAGGAGAAGGAAGGAAAGGTGGTAGAGAAGGAAGAAGGAAAGGTGGGGGAGGAGGAAGGAAATGTGGAGGAGTAGGAGGAAGGAAAGATGGAGGAGAAGGAAGGAAAGGTGGTAGAGAAGGAGGAAGGAAAGGTGGAGGAGGAGGAAGGAAAGGTGGAGGAGGAGGAGGAAGGAAAGGTGGAGGAGAAGGAGGAAGGAAAGGTGGAGGAGAAGGAGGAAGGAAATGTGGAGGAGGAAGGAAAGGTGGAGGAGGAGGAGGAAGGAAAGGTGGAGAAGGAGGAAGGAAATGTGGAGGAGGAGGAAGGAAAGGTGGAGGAGGAAGAAGGAAAGGTGGAGGAGGATGAAGGAAAGGTGGAGAAAGAGGAAGGACATGTGGAGGAGAATGAGGAAGGAGATAAGGAGGCGGAAGGAAGTGTGGAGGAGAAGGAGGAAGGAAAGGTGGAGGCGAAGGAGGAAGGAAATGTGGAGAAGGAAGGAAAGGTGGAGGAGGAGGAGGAAGGAAAGGTGGAGAAGGAGGAAGGAAATGTGGAGGAGGAGGAAGGAAAGGTGGAGGAGGATGAAGGAAAGGTGGAGAAAGAGGAAGGACATGTGGAGGAGAATGAGGAAGGAGATATGGAGGCGGAAGGAAGTGTGGAGGAGAAGGAGGAAGGAAAGGTGGAGGAGAAGGAGGAAGGAAATAAGGTGGAGAAAGAGGAAGAAAAGGTGGAGGAGAAGGAAGGAAAGGTGGAGGAGGAAGAAGGAAGTGTGGAGGAGAAGGAAGAAGGAAGTGTGGAGGAGAAGGAGGAAGGAAAGGTGGAGGAGGAGGAAGGAAAGGTGGAGGAGAAGGAAGGAAAGGTGGAGGAGAAGGAAGAAGGAAGTGTGGAGGAGAAGGAGGAAGGAAAAGTGGAAAAACAAGATATTCCTTGCAAAATCCATAACGTTACAGAACATATTTATGCATGTGAGGTCAACTTTGAAAAAGAGGTAAAAAATAAAGAAATTAAGGGAATAGTTAAGCATGCCGCCAGAGAAGCGAAAAAACGGCCACGTAAACCAAAACTGAGCAAACTAAAGACCACAAAGGGAGTTATTGATGAAGAGACTGATCAAAAACTCCGTAATTGCTTCAACCAAAAGGATGACGTGTCAAAACCGTCTACCAAAAAAAATTCACTTCGTTGCTCGAGCGACTAGTATTCGCAAGACAAGACTTCCCAGACTAAAGAAGATATTCCAAAATCAAGTTTTGTGAACCAACCTGCATTTGCCTACAAGTTTACCATAAACTTAAGTACCGGTAGTGCTCCATCTCATCCACACAAAATATTGGATAATTAGACGGTGATAATAGAGGACACGGGTAAGGCGTGTGTTATTATGATTCTGTTGCAAATTATAAACGCAGACGACGAGGGTGGAGCTGGAGTGTGGAGGAGTGTTGAAGCCGCCCTTAAAGCCATACCTTCCGTTGCCTCCCCAGAATATAACAGACACATCAGAATCGGCCTCACCTTTTTCGATGATTTGGGCTATTATCCAGTTGAAAACAAAGGAGAATACCTCTTTAATAGGTGTGAAGCATGTCATTTGCTTTCTAGTTATCGCTGCGGGGAGTTGGTAACCGAGCGAAAGACTACCATGGAAAAGGGGCAGAGCCTTACGGGCACTACAGGGAATTGGATGGCGCATGCTGGAATACAATGTCTTCAGCACATAGATGATCATGGTAGCGATGGAAAACTTATTACTCTAGGCTATGTCGAACCCGATGATATACTATACAAGACGGCAAAGGAAATTCAAGAGCGGCAAAAAACGCACCGTATCGCTATAGACATCGTTAAGCTATATAGCAGAGAAAATATGTGTGAGTACGGCGATGTAACGGCCTTCGTAAAACAAGAGAATACCAAAACAGCGACAAAGTTCAAAGCATTAGCTGGCGTCACGTTGGAAAAATTTATGTTGGAAAGAGTGAGTGTTATGTTGTTCAGTGTGAAGGCCATCGTGCTCCTCAGCGACGAACACAACCTCTCTTCAGTGACTTGTGAGGGTGGCATCATTACATTATTAACTAAAACTAACAAAGGTTTTCATATGTTCCGAGTGACAGTGCCCATGGTCCATTCAGGGAAGGCAAACGAAGGTATCTTGCATGTCACCACCCAACCGGGCACCGAGCATAAAGCTCCCCAAGCCTGCCAGATTACCTGCCAATACCGCACCAACGCGGGAATGCTAATCCGCCTCAGCCACTTCTCTGCCTGGAAACATGGTCTTAATGTCAATATGGAAGATGTTGTGAAGGAAGCTGAGGAAATGAAGCGAGTCGGTGTTTCAGCGGATAACAAGTTTTATGAAGCTTGGGTAAAATATGGCTGGGTTTGTCTTCTTATCGTCGCATTTATGATTTGTGTACTCAAGGAGTATTTAGTGTGAGCACTATGTTCTTCAAAAATTACACACACTCAGACACACCATCATCATCATCACTACTGTGATGTGTATGCCCCATTGGCTGTAGTTGTAACCCGACTGTGGTATATCATCTGTATGCGGTTGTGACCCGACTGTGGTTGTGACTTGGCTGTAGTTGTGACCTGGCTGAAGTTGTGACCTAGCTGCAGTGATGACCTGGCTATAGTTTTGACCTGGCTACGGTTGTGACTTGGCTGTGGTTGTAACTCTGCTGAGGTTGTAACTCGGCTGTAGTTATGACTCGGCTGTGGTTGTGACTCTGCTGAGGTTGTGACTTGGCTGTGGTTGTGACTCGGCTGTAGTTGTGACTCGGCTGTAGTTGAGACTCTGCTGAGGTTGTGACTCTGCTGAGGTTATGACTCGGCTGTAGTTGTGACTCTGCTGAGGTTGTTACTCAGCTGAGGTTGTGACTCGGCTGTAGTTGTGACTTGGCTGTAGTTGACTTGGCTGTAGTTGTTACCTACAGTATCAGGGGTTGTGACCTATCTGCAGTTGTGACATTGTGACGTTGGAAGTAATACTAACCCTTTGAAGCTCTGATGCGTTTTAGCAGTTTATTTTGGCTATCATTAAACAATTTTATGCAGCTTAGGAAGGGTCTGTGGGTATTAAAATGGTACAGAGACTATAAAGACTATCTCAATCAACCCTCTGACCTCCATATAACCTTCCTAATCTGAATAAAATCGTCTAATAATGACCAGAAAACAGAAAAGAAATGCGTATTGGAGCTTGAAAGGGCTAATATGATTGGCAGCAGTTCATGGGTTAATCCTGTCAAGATCCGATTACGCTTATGTCTTTTCCGTTTTATGACAATTATGAGGTGATATTATTCAGATTAAGAAGGGTATGGTGAAGTCAGATGGTTAAGTGAGATAATTTTTACCCTTATAATTCCCACATATCCTTCCTAAGCTGTATATTATCGTCTAATGATCTTAACCCTTTCAAGATCCGATGATGGATTTTGTTCTGTTTTCTAGCCATTGTTAGACGATTTTATTCCAATTAGGAAGGGTATATGGAAGTCAGAGGGTTAATTGATATAGTCTTTACCCATCTAATTCCCACAGCTCATCCTAAACTGTATAAAAACGTCAAATGGTAGCCAAAAATATATTGCCAAAACGTGGCATAGCAATCAAGGAGTTAGTAAAGATAACATATATATTTAGTTATATATATTATGTCTATGTTAATTACATCACATTATAGGCCTATGTATCATTATATATACAGTATATCATACTTATTATACATATTACTATACAAGTGTTATTGTTGTTTATATTATATACTTTTATAGATATATATTATTAGTTTCTCTTCGTTATTTATTAGTACATGATTACTGAGTATTAATCAGCCTTTTCATAGGAATGTAGGTAAAGGCGGTGTCACACAAGCTCTTTTTCCGTCAATTTTTACGGGCAATTGTAGTCTGCCAGCTCCAATATTCTATCTATATCAGACATCAGCCACCTACCATAATCTACCTTCAGTCTAGTTTCCGATTCCAATGCGAAAAAGCCTCAAAATAGTAAGAGGAAAAACTGACTCATCGAAAATTGCCGGAAAAAGCGCTCGTGTGACACTGGCTTAAGGAAACATTGACAATAAAGTGCTCCTCCTCACATGGTGTTTATATTCAGTGTATATACCACCATTTGCTGGACCCCCTTCTCCCTCATGAATAGCCCCATTATTTTAAAGATCTTAAGACGTTCGTTCTATTTGTTTGGCGATTTTAAGACCTTTTTGTGCCATTTAGGTGTCAATTGTTTCCTGACGAGCGATAGCAAGCCGGCAATTTAACAGGAACCGGCCTTCGGCCAGAATGTCCTACCGAAAAATGTACAAATATATCTCGAAGGGTGGCCTGTGGTATTTTTGTTAAGCTTTATGGAGGTCTATGGAAGAAACTAAATAAACTAATAAATGAATAGATAAGTGAACAAATAAATACACAGTATATCTCAGTTTGACCTGCTAGTCTCAATACTGTGCACAAGTCTACAGAGTGGGGGTGCATGGTTTGCCAGGATGTGTAGGCCTAGGCTCAGGTTTATGCAACACGCCCAAACTACCCACGCCCAAACTACCCACGCCCAAACTACTTAAGTCTTTTCTTTATTTACAGCTCACCAGTGTATAGATTGTTTGTTGGTCGAGTGTACGTGCCCGGATAAGGTAAGGAGAATGGGGAGATTTAAGAGATACAAAGGAGTACAAACTGCGACAAACCTATTAGTCCTTACGGGGCAGTTTGGATATTAAAACTACAAATCGAGGTAGAGAAAAGGATAGCAAAGAAGAAGGAGGTCGAAGAGGAGGGGGGTGGAGGAGAAAGAGCAGGAAGAGGAGGAGGAGGAAGGGGGAGGGAGGAGGAGGTAAGGAGGGAGAGGGGGGGGGGGAGAGGAGGTAGAGGTTTTGATAAAGAATTAGATACGAGTAAAAGGGAGATAAATTTGGTTCGTGAATTATGAAAACCGATGATTGTGATGATGATAATGTTTAGAATGTTGATGAACATACGAAGAGATAAATCGATAGATAGATATATAGGTAGGTAGGTAGGTAGGTAGGTAGGTAGGTAGGTAGGTAGATAGTTAGGTAGGTAGAGAGGTAGTTAGTTAGGTAGATAGATAGATAGATAGATAGATAGATAGATAGATAGATAGATAGAGAGAGAGAACATATAAGGATATAGAGGGATACAAAGAGATAAATCTTGAAAACGGCCCCGTCTTGTAAAAAATAGAATATATGAGATGGTGAAGAGATAGGTCAGTGGATACGTGTGTCTGTCTGTCTGTCTGTCTGTCTGTCTGTCTGTCTGTCTGTGTATGTTATTGGGTATAGAGAGTGGGCGTGAGAGTCTTATTGTTGGAAAAAGGGGCGTGAGGCAGCTTTCTCACTCTCACACTCACTCACTCGCATTTTCACTGTCTGTCTGTCTCTCTCTCTCTCTCTATCTTTCTCTCTCTCTCACTCGCATTATCACTGTCTCTCTCTCACACACACTCACTCTCTCTCACTCTCATTATTACTGTCTCTCTCTCTCTCTCTCACTCCCATTATCACTGTCTCTTTCTCACTCTCACTCACTCACTCACTCTCTCTCTCTCACTCGCATTATCACTGTCTCTCAGTCTCACTCTCACTCTCTCTCTCTCTCTCTCTCTCTCTCTCGCATTATCACTGTCTCTCACTCACACACACACACACACATACACACACACACACCATGGAAAAGGTTAAGGGAGGCCTTTGTCCATCAGTGGACTCTTAATGGTTTATGATGATCATGATGCATATGATAATGATGATAATGATGATGACGATAATAATAATAATGATGATAATGATGATGGCGATAATAATGATGATGATGGTGGTGGCGATAATGAAAATGATGACGATAATAATAATGATGATAATGATGATGGCGATAATAATGATGATGATGGCGATAATGTTGATGATGATAAGGATGATAATGATGACGATAATAATAATGATGATAATGATGATGGCGATAATAATGATGATACTGATGATGGCGATAATGATGATGATGATGATGGCGATAATGTTGATGATGATGATGAGGATGCTGATGATATTATACAGTATAACAAATAAATGACCACCCAGTACCAAGTAGATGTACCATTCTCCAGTACGCTACCCAGCACCCTAGTACTCCACAATTATTACGGAGAGGTTTTAAGTTTGTTCCCTAGATCTCCATCAAACTTTACAAAATTACCCCCCAAGACCACCCTTCCAGATAAATGTGCATATTTTGTCGGTAGAAAAATGGTCCAGCAAAATGCCGGTTCCTCCAAAATTACAGGTTCTCTATCGCTCGCCAGTAAAAAAAAAAAAAAATCGACACCTTAATGGCACGAGTGCCAGAACTACATGAGGAACTACATGAATGAAGGCGGTGCTGGTTGGGGGGAGGGGCGTCGACTGACTGGGGACAGAGGTGCATGGGGGCGGTTCGTTCGTGGCCACCCCTTCGGGGATCACGGCGTCAGGCAATAGATAGAGATAGAATGGCACGAGAAGTCTTAAAATTGACAGAAATAGGGCGAGATGTCTTAAAATCGCCAAACTAATAGGGCGAACGTCTTAACATTTCAAAACTAATGGGGCTAAACATAAAACCCGTAAGTGAAAAACTCCCCTTAATTTAACCCCAGTGTACTACCCTCACTGATTGCTGTTAGGGTACACACGGGGCCACACTACCACACTGGGTCAGGTGTATATGTGGTCAACTGTACGGTGGCGCTAATAAGTCGTGTACTAGCTGTCATTACGTTTGGCTTGCTCTGTGCTGTATTTATGTCTGTCAGATGTTGAATAGGGTGGGTAAGACTTAGTGTAGGAACATGTTTGTATATTTCACTCGATATGAAGAAATGAAGCTTAAATATTGCTGATACCAATTATTGATCAAAATATACTTAGTGCGTGACTGTACATTGTTTAAAAACAGGTATGGAAATGGTCATTAACCCTTTCTGTACCGGCAACGTCTATTGTACTTTATTCTAGCTATATTTGCACGATTTTGTGCAGGATATGTGATAGTAATAATGGTTAAGTGAGACAGTTCGAAGCCTGTTAATTGCTGGTGGTACTTTTCAAACTGAATAATATCGTCTAGTAGTAGCCAAAACAAAGTTAAATAAACGTCGCCCCCTGCATAAGAGGTTTAAAAGTCCATAATAATATACCCGTATATAGGTAAAAAAACATGTAGATACTATCAATATACCCGTTGATATTATACACCTTTTCAATATCCTGGATTCTATATAGTAAATTATGATTGGCATACATTAATCCTCTGCCTGCGCCCACCGTCCCCCCCCCCTTCTCTCTCTGTCTCTCTCTCTCTCTCTCTCTCTCTCTCTCTCTCTCTCTCTCTCTCCCCTTCTCTCTCTCTCTCTCTCTTTGCGATCCTTTCCTTCCACTGTCCTTTGTTCTCGGGTTAGCTATCTCTACTAGAATTAAGTCCTGACCACCTCGCCTGGGATCGTAAGGTCTGTGTGGTCAGTGTATCTATGTAAATCTATGTAAACACTCTCTCTCTCTCTCACTCACTCACTCTCTCTCTCTGTAACCAAGCGAGAACTTTCATTCCTTAGCAGCCGATTCCCTGACACTCAACAGCCACTCTGCTTCATATACTGTACATAGTTCCTTTATTAAGTTACCTGACGATATATTCCTTTATTAAGTTACCTGACGATATATTCCTTTATTAAGTTACCTGACGATATATTTCCTTTATTAAGTTACCTGACGATATATTCCTTCATTAAGTTACCTGACGATATATTCCTTCATTAAGTTACCTGACGATATATTCCTTTATTAAGTTACCTGACGATATATTCCTTTATTAAGTTACCTGACGATATATTCCTTTATTAAGTTACCTGACGATATATTCCTTTATTAAGTTACCTGACGATATATTCCTTTATTAAGTTACCTGACGATATATTCCTTTATTAAGTTACCTGACGATATATTCTTTTATTAAGTTACCTGACGATATATTTTCTTTGGTAAAATCGGGTCTGTGGGATTGGTATACATCTATTACCACACACACACAGACACACAAACACACACACTCATTCACTCTCTCTCTCTTACATTCTCTCTGACTTTCTCACACACACACACACACAAACACACCACACCATCTATCTCTACAACCAAGCGATAGTAGCGGAACAGGAAGTCATAACACCTCTGCTTCATATAAACAGTTTATTTTCTTTTAATTGACGACATTATTTACATTGGTATAATCGAGTCAAAGTTCAGTCATCAAGAGCGTGATTTTTTTTTTTTCGTCCGGTAAAGATAAATAAAGCATAGTAAAATAACATCAATATATAACAATACTCTCCCTTCTCCTCACCTCCTTCCTTCTTCTCTTCCTCCATCCCTCTTTCCGTCTTCCCTCCCTCCTCCCCTCTTCCCTTCC
Organism: Lithodes maja; assembly: GCA_037953745.1. Lineage (NCBI taxonomy): Eukaryota > Metazoa > Arthropoda > Malacostraca > Decapoda > Lithodidae > Lithodes > Lithodes maja. Next base: position 9,813 of record JBAKBP010029815.1, on the reverse strand, counting down.
TCCTCCCCTCTTCCCTTCCTTCCCTTCCTCCTCCCCTCCTTCCGCTTCATCAAACTTTTTAAATAGTTTGAGTTGAATCCTGTTGACAAGAGTGAAGAGAGCAGAAAGAGGAAGAGAGAGGAAGAAAGGGGGAGGAAGGAGGAGAGGAGGAAGAGAAGAGGGGGAGGAGGAGAGAGGGAGGGAAGGAGGAAGAGGTAGGAAGGAAAAAGAGATAGGATATAGGAAACAAGGCAGAAGAGGAGGAGGAGGAGAGTAGGAAAAAGGGGAGTGATGTGCAGGGGAAGCAAGAAGGAAAGGTAAGGAGGAGGAGGAGGGAGAAATAGGAAGGGGAGGAAGAAATGGAGGGAAGGAGGAGGAGGAGGAGGAGAGAAGGGGGAGCATAAGAAATATGATGATGACGGTAAGGAAGAGAGTGAGAGGAAGACAAATGAGAAGAAAGAAGAGGAGAGAAAAGAGATGACAGACAGACGAACAGAAAGGCAGAGAACATGAATAACAACACAGACTGACACCATCCCCAGTGTGTACACACACACACACACACACACACACACACACACACACACACAGCCCGTAGCCTAGTAGGTAGAGCTCTCGTCTCACACACGAGGGGTCGGGGGTTCAATCCCCGGCCGGGCGGAGACAAATTGGGCTTGTCTCCTTTCATGTGTTAGCCTCAGTTCACCTAGCTGTAAATAGGTACCTGGAATAAGTGGACGACGTTGTGACGTCCCATCTGGGGTTGGCAAAAATGGTACAAGGCGAGATGGGTATCATATGGTTCACCTAAGCTGATGGCTACCTAAGCCTTCGGGCGAGACGGTACCGTCTATAGTGAGAATGGTACCATACAGATCCACCCTAAGCCTTCGTTTCCGATGTCGCCAATTGGCTAAAAATACAGACTACACACACATCCACAGCCATTCCAACGATACATATAACACCTACACATATAGGAGGCGGGAAATAACGAGCATGCTCACTCCCGCAATACAACTAGAGTAAGAACTAGAGTAAGTACACACACACACACACACACACACACACACACACACACACACACACACACACACACACTCTCTCTCTCTCTCCTTGGTGAAATATATACCATTCATGAATGTCGTGCAAACGACAATCATCAAAAACAAATTGACACCGAGAGTAAGTGCCATCAAGTCACTTGCCCATACAATATTTGGACATAACTAAGAAACAAATTGTCACAGTATACAAACAATATATACGTTCAGTGATGGAAAATGCTAGCCCTGCCTGGGCTTCTAACCTCACTGAAACACTTCACAACACCCTACACCTACAGACTATACAGAATAAAGCCCTCAAAATAGTCACTGGCTGCACAGTTACTACACCTACAGACCACCTACACCAAGAATGAAAAGTCCTCAAAATCAAGAATCACCTTGATATGAGAGGCACACAAATTGTCACCGTAACTTGTCAAATTGTCAAACCAACACCACCCACTACACTACATGACAAAACACCCACACACACTAAGGAACATCAACACAACACACAACACTCGTTATCATACACAAATACTGTCTTCACTTCCCTCTCGCCCACCCCAAACCAGCCTCCAGAAGCATATCCATACTCAAATTATACACCAATCCATCCAGTCACTCAAAGACAACACTCAGGTACATGCACGACCCCCTGAAGTCCATCCCTCAGAAACCCTCTTTTCTCGTGAGGACAGAGTCCACCTGGCTAGGCTGCGATTTGGGCACCATCCAGCCCTTCTGAGTTATCAGAAGAGGCTGGATGACTCCGTCCAGGACACCTGTCCGAGTTGTAACACATCACCTCACATTATCAAACACATTATGGAAGACTGCATAACACACAACCACTTACACCAACAACACAACACACACTCCTTGAGAACTTTGTGGGAAAACCCATCTCGGCCGTGGCTTTCCTTAGGAGCTAGGGGTTGTTTGGCCAGCAGCCTAGCGAACGACAAATACTTCTCTACCATACCCATAGCTTACTCTGACTGTTCCTTTTACTTATATATTTTCTAGATCTCGTGTGACAGCGTCTCTTCTGTGGATTGACCTCTCAATCTACCAAGATTGGAAGCCGAAGCGTCACATTTTTCCTTTGCCCCTCAACTTTCTCTTCTTAATTGCTGAGGGGCACAGGGCCCTGGGTGGGGCTTTGGTTTCCCGGGCGTTTCCGCACCCTTCTCAGCTCCCCGCCATGGTGTGGCTTCGGTCACCCAGGCTTTATTGTGGTAGGCAGGGAGGGTTCTGTGGGGGCGCTCGGTTATGGCCTTGGCCTTGCTCGGGGTCTTGGGGCTGTTCGGCCAGGCAGTCTGGGGAACAACAACAACAACAACAACGACAAATACTGCTAATACTACTACACAGACTGATCTGACAAAACGACATGACTTAGTGACAAAAATACAAATAATTATAAACATACAAACTGACGCAGGTGGTTTTGTCTTTTCTAGACATGTTTAGCCTCATTATTATATATATGTTAAGATGTTCGCCTCATTAGTTTTGCTAAGAATTTTCGCCCTATTTCTTTGCCAATATTAAGAACTTTTGTGCCATTTAGATGTCGATTTTTTCTGGCGATGAGAGCGAGCCTGCAATTTAGGAGGAACCGGCATTAGGCCGGGACATTTTTGTACAGAATTTGTGTCCAAATTCATCTGAAAGATTTGTGTGTGTGTGTGTGTGTGTGTGTGTGTGTGTGTGTGTGTGTGTGTGTGTGTGTGTGTGTGTGTGTGTGTGTGTGCTATATAGTTTGATTGCGGTCTAGGGAGCAAACTACCCCCACCCCCTTTTTAGTAATTTAAACATAAAAATCCAGCCAGGTATATTCATATTTTAGTCAATAAAATAGAATCGCAAAAGTTAAGGAGATATATCTATATTTTGGTTTGTCATGAATTTATCGCCTAGAATGGACCGCAAGTTCTTTAATATATAAATACCTCCTTGTAACTCATTTCTCTCTCTCTCTCTCTCTCTCTCTCTCTCTCTCTCTCTCTCTCTCTCTCTCTCTCTCTCTCTCTCTCTATGCATCTCTCTCCCTCACTCTCACTCTCTGTCTTTCTTTCTTTCTTTCTTTCCCTCTCTCTCACTCTCTCTCATTCTCTCACTCACTCCCTGGATGACGTAGATGACGTGGATGTGGATGACGTAGTTGCAGCAGTTGACGAAGTATCAAAGCTGGCCCCTGCTAATACAATGTACGTCATCCACGTTGGATCCAACGATGTGCAGCGAACCCGGTCGGAAGATTTGCTTTTAAAGTACCAGCAGCTGATCAAGTCGTTTAAGGAGAAGTCATCAAGGATCATCGTCTCAGGAATCGTCCCCCGGCTCGGTGTAGAGAGCCGATTTTACAACATAGCCACCAGCACAAATCATTGTCTAGCAAACCTCTGCAGGAAGGAGAACGTGGGATTCGTCGACACCTGGGACAATTTCTACTACGATGACTATTTGTTTTCGGACGATGGAGTTCATCTGAACCAGGTGGGAGCAGCACGTTTTGGGCGTCTTCTCAACGATGCGGTGAAGGATTTTCGGAGAAGAAATCGACTCAGCACAGGACAACCAGGAAGGAGGACCGAAGACAGCGAGGACGGCAACCTACAAAGGAATTAAATACTAATCCGTCAAGAACCGCGAATTTGGATAAATCTCCACCAACACGACCCAAATTCAAAACCGTCAGGGATAACGACCGAGGACCGAGGACAGCCATGAATGTAAATGTAGATCCGACCAGAACCAATAATTCGATGAAAGAACGTAATGCGAGTTCTAAAACCGCAACTTTAAAGGATTTCTATGCAAACGCTCGTAGCATACGCAATAAATTTTCAGATTTAGAGGAACTAGTGTTTACAGAAAATTATGATGTGATTGGCATAACAGAATCTTGGCTCAATACAGAAGATAGAGACTTTTTAGCAGAGTATTCACTTCCCGGTTATGTAATGTTTGAGAACAGCCGAATAAATAAAAATGGAGGTGGCGTTTTATTTTATATCAAAGAAAGTCTTAACCCGACCCTCGTGTCAAAACCTCAAATTGTGAACGTCGACACATCTTTTGTGCTAATAAAGAATAATAAAGGTGCAAAAATAATACTTGCGTTAATATACAGACCTCCAGCTCAATCAGTGCAAACTGACCGAGAAATTTACGAACAAATTGCAGATGTAAGTAACTCACAAGATACCGTAATTTTTGGCGACTTTAATTTACCTGTGACCAAGTGGGGCGATACTCTTACTTCACACTCCGGACATGACTTGTATACGAACTTGCAAGAGAGTTCGCTTTATCAATTTGTTCGAACGCCGACCCGTGGTAATAACGTTCTTGACATTGTACTTGCAACAAAAGAAGAATTGATAGAGAATTTGAATGTTGGTGATGAATTCAGTAACAGCGACCATCGTACGATAACTTTCACTTTAAAGTTTACTAGTAACGAACCAAATAGTAGCATCGAAAAAGTCCCTAATTTCAAGAAAGCAAACTTCCATAAACTTAGAGCTATGTTTAAAGAAACTGACTGGAGCTTTTTAATTAACAATAACGACATAAATACATCTTGGAAGTTATTCGAAACCACTTACCTAAAAGCAGTGCAAGACTGCATACCATCGAAAATACGGCGTCCAGGCCATAATAATAAGCCCAAATGGTGGAATAAAGATATTTCAAACTGCCTGCTTGCTAAAAAATTTGCTAATGATAGATTAAAATCCTCACAAAATGACGAAGAACGGGTGAAATTTGTAGAGCTACGACGCAAAGCCAAAAAGTTAATTAAGCAAAGTAAAAAGACCTTAGAGTTACATATTGCGAATCAAAGTAAAACAAACCCGAAAGAATTCTATAGTTATATCAGAAAGAAAAAAGTAGTTACTTCAACTGTTGGACCGTTAGTCGATGAAAAAGGAGAATACACCAAAGATGAAGTACAAATGAGTAATGCCCTCAATACCTTCTTTGCATCAGTATTTACAACCGAAGATCTCTGTGATATCCCTACACCATCGCCGATTCAGATTGATAATTCAGATGTTCTAAGCAATATCACCGTTACAGAGAGAGAAGTATTGAATTGTTTAGATAAACTCAAAGTAAATAAAACGCCAGGACCTGATACAATCTCGCCTAGAGTTCTAAAGGAAGCTAAGAATGAGCTCTCCAAACCACTGACATTACTATTCAATAAATCCTTGCAGTCTGGAACTATGCCTGATCAGTGGAAGCTAGCCAACGTAACACCGATATTCAAAAAAGGCAGCAAATCCCTACCCAGTAACTATCGTCCAATTAGCTTAACCTCAGTTGTATGTAAAATGCTAGAAACGGTCATACGAGACAGACTCATAAATCACTTAGAGGAAAATAACATACTTAAAGATACTCAACACGGCTTTCGTAAAAAACGTTCCTGTTTAACAAACCTCTTAGACTTCTTCCACGATATCCTCAACCTCTACGATGAGAGTAAAGCTGTAGATATTATATACCTTGATTTTCAAAAGGCCTTTGACAAAGTTCCCCACAAACGTTTACTGCTAAAACTAAAAGCGCATGGAATACAAGACGGTGTGTTGAAATGGATAGAAAATTGGCTCAACAACAGAAAGCAAAGAGTAGTCATAAACGGTAAGGCATCTAAATGGACCAATGTAAGTAGCGGGGTACCCCAGGGATCGGTACTAGGACCAATTCTCTTTCTAATTTACATCAACGACATAGATGAGGGTCTCACCTGCACAATCTCAAAATTTGCTGACGATACAAAAATTGCAAATAGCGTACTCTCAAAAGAACAAGTTGACGATATGCAACACAATCTAGATAAATTGTCATGTTGGGCCCAAATTTGGCAAATGAGTTTCAATGCGGATAAATGTAAAGTACTACATGTCGGATACCTAAATGAGAAAGCAAACTATTCGATGAATGGCACTCAGCTTAAGAATGTAAACAGAGAAACTGATCTGGGAGTAACAATATCGAGTAACCTAAAACCGAGTCAACAATGTTCAGAAGTTGTTAAGAAGGCAAACAAAATAATTGGCTTTATAGGCAGGTCATTTGAGCATAAATCCAAAGAAGTTATCCTAACCCTTTACAATTCCTTAGTCCGCCCTCTTCTGGAATACTGCGTTCAATCCTGGTGCCCTTATTACCAAAAAGATATAAACAAGCTAGAACGAGTTCAACGTAGAGTTACCAAAATGATACCTAGCCTAAAGAACAAACCATACGAAGAGCGTCTTAGAGAATTAAATCTATTTCCTTTAACCCAGCGCAGATTAAGAGGCGACTTAATTCAAGTGTTCAAAATCATCAAAGGCATCGACAATATGAACTGTAGTAAGTACTTCACTATCGACCAATCTAATTACACACGGGGAAACGGTTGCAAAATTATTGGTAAATCTTTTAACTCGCACGAATCTAAGAATTTCTTCTTCAATCGAGTTGTCAACTTGTGGAATGGGCTTCCCCAAAACGTTATAGACTGCAGCACCGTTGATTCATTTAAATTCCGCCTAGACAAATATCTCGCATCAAACCCGCGACTGACTGCGTTTTAAATGAATAACTTTATCCTCCCCTCAGTTACTAACCCATATGTCCCCTACTAACTTCCTAGTCCTGCCACGTTAGTGGCAGGGCAGTAGTTCCCTTTCCAATGTTCCCTTACCCACTCTAAACCACTGTTTGGACACTTGATCCTCAGTGTTTTGGAGGACAAGCAGCCTAGAAGGGTCACTAGATCTGTTGTTGCTTGATTTCCTTTGTACTCCTTTGTACTCCTTTGTACTCTCTCTCACACACTCACTCTCACTCTCTCTCTCTGTCTTTCTTTCTTTCTTTCTTTCCCTCTCTCTCACTCACTCACTCACTCACTCACTCACTCACTCTCTCTCTCTCCACAGTTGGTCAGGTAATATGCAAATCAGCCCAGTAACTCAACCCACCGCCGGGCTGAGAATGTTTAAGGGGAGATGATGGGTCGTTTGTCGGGTCCCCTTTCTCCCTCGTCTTAAGCCCCATTTGTTTTGAGATTATAAGACGTTCGGCCCATTAGTTTGGCGATTTTAACACCTTTCACGCCATTTCGTTGCCAATTTTAAGATCTTTCGTGTCATTTAGGTGTCAATGTTTTCCTGGCGAGCGATAGCGAGCCAGAGATGTTAAGAGGAACCGGCCTTCGGCCGGGACATTTTTCTACCGAAAAATATACAAATTTATCTTGAAGGGGGGTCTAGGGAGTGTTTTTCTAAGCTTGATGGAGGTCTAGGGAGGAAACTAAGGACATAATAATAAAATACATAAATGAGCTAAAAATAATGCCATCTCTCCTTAACGGTAGTAGTAGGCCAGAGTACGGAGAGATATTATATAAGGTATAGCTTCTTCACTCATGGGGTATATAGCTTCTTCACTCATGGGGTATATAGCTTCTTCACTCATGGGGTATATAGCTTCTTCACTCATGGGGTATATAGCTTCTTCACTCATGGGGTATATAGCTTCTTCACTCATGGGGTATATAGCTTCTTCACTCATGGGGTATATAGCTTCTTCACTCATGGGGTATATAGCTTCTTCACTCATGGGGTATATAGCTTCTTCACTCATGGGGTATATAGCTTCTTCACTCATGGGGTATATAGCTTCTTCACTCACAGGGTATATAGCTTCTTCACTCATGGGGTATATAGCTTCTTCACTCATGGGGTATATAGCTTCTTCACTCATGGGGTATATAGCTTCTTCACTCATGGGGTATATAGCTTCTTCACTCATGGGGTATATAGCTTCTTCACTCATGGGGTATATAGCTTCTTCACTCATGGGGTATATAGCTTCTTCACTCATGGGGTATATAGCTTCTTCACTCATGGGGTATATAGCTTCTTCACTCATGGGGTATATAGCTTCTTCACGCATGGGGTATATAGCTTCTTCACTCATGGGGTATATAGCTTCTTCACTCATGGGGTATATAGCTTCTTCACTCATGGGGTATATAGCTTCTTCACTCATGGGGTATATAGCTTCTTCACTCATGGGGTATATAGCTTCTTCACTCATGGGGTATATAGCTTCTTCACTCATGGGGTATATAGCTTCTTCACTCATGGGGTATATAGCTTCTTCACTCATGGGGTATATAGCTTCTTCACTCATGGGGTATACTGTATAGCTTCTTCACTCATGGGGTATATAGCTTCTTCACTCATGGGGTATATAGCTTCTTCACTCATGGGGTATATAGCTTCTTCACTCACGGATAGCTTCTTCACTCATGGGGTATATAGCTTCTTCACTCATGGGGTATATAGCTTCTTCACTCATGGGGTATATAGCTTCTTCACTCATGGGGTATATAGCTTCTTCACTCATGGGGTATATAGCTTCTTCACTCATGGGGTATATAGCTTCTTCACTCATGGGGTATATAGCTTCTTCACTCATGGGGTATATAGCTTCTTCACTCACGGGGTATATAGCTTCTTCACTCATGGGGTATATAGCTTCTTCACTCATGGGGTATATAGCTTCTTCACTCATGGGGTATATAGCTTCTTCACTCATGGGGTATATAGCTTCTTCACTCATGGGGTATATAGCTTCTTCACTCATGGGGTATATAGCTTCTTCACTCATGGGGTATATAGCTTCTTCACTCATGGGGTATATAGCTTCTTCACTCATGGGGTATATAGCTTCTTCACTCATGGGGTATATAGCTTCTTCACTCATGGGGTATATAGCTTCTTCACTCATGGGGTATATAGCTTCTTCACTCATGGGGTATATAGCTTCTTCACTCATGGGGTATATAGCTTCTTCACTCATGGGGTATATAGCTTCTTCACTCATGGGGTATATAGCTTCTTCACTCATGGGGTATATAGCTTCTTCACTCATGGGGTATATAGCTTCTTCACTCATGGGGTATATAGCTTCTTCACTCATGGGGTATATAGCTTCTTCACTCATGGGGTATATAGCTTCTTCACTCATGGGGTATATAGCTTCTTCACTCATGGGGTATATAGCTTCTTCACTCATGGGGTATATAGCTTCTTCACTCATGGGGTATATAGCTTCTTCACTCATGGGGTATATAGCTTCTTCACTCATGGGGTATATAGCTTCTTCACTCATGGGGTATATAGCTTCTTCACTCATGGGGTATATAGCTTCTTCACTCATGGGGTATATAGCTTCTTCACTCATGGGGTATATAGCTTCTTCACTCATGGGGTATATAGCTTCTTCACTCATGGGGTATATAGCTTCTTCACTCATGGGGTATATAGCTTCTTCACTCATGGGGTGGGTATATAGCTTCTTCACTCATGGGGTGGGTATATAGCTTCTTCACTCATGGGGGTATATAGCTTCTTCACTCATGGGGTATATAGCTTCTTCACTCATGGGGTATATAGCTTCTTCACTCATGGGGGTATATAGCTTCTTCACATCAGATGGGGTGGGTATATAGCTTCTTCACTCATGGGGTATATAGCTTCTTCACTCATGGGGTATATAGCTTCTTCACTCATGGGGTATATAGCTTCTTCACTCATGGGGTGGGTATATAGCTTCTTCACTCATGGGGTGGGTATATAGCTTCTTCACTCATGGGGTATATAGCTTCTTCACTCATGGGGTATATAGCTTCTTCACTCATGGGGTATATAGCTTCTTCACTCATGGGGTGGGTATATAGCTTCTTCACTCATGGGGTATATAG
>JBAKBP010029814.1:0-26610 GCA_037953745.1 Lithodes maja | reverse complement strand
CTAACTTTGTGTTTTTGTGTTAACTATAATACTTCAACCTCTTCAAAATGGATGTCTAGATTCCTTTTGAATGTGTCAATTGTATTACATTGTACCACTTTCTCTGACAGTTTGTTCCACTCATTGACCACACTGTAGGTGAAGAAGTGCTTTGTGTCATTGAGATTTGCCCTTTCTGGTTATTAATTGCATTCCATTTCCCCGAGTTAAGTAAACTATTATTGAATTTGAACAGTGAATCTACATCAATTTTGTCAAGGCCCTTTAATATCTTGAAACACTCAATAAATTGACCTCGCAATCTTCTTTTCTTAAGTGATTTATTTTTCAGCGACAATATCAACTTTACCGCTCTACGCTGCACTGACTCGAGTTTCTCAATTTATTCAGATAAGGAGACCAAAATTGCACGCCATATTCAAGATGGGGCCTCAGTGTGCTTTTAAATAACGGTCTAATAATGTTCTCATTACTATAAGTAAAATTTCGCAAAATATATTCCAATTCTCTATTGGCCATGCTCGCAGCTGCTGCACATTGATCTGTGGTCTTTAAGTTTGCAGATATTAAATCTCCCAGGTCTCTAACTAATACACTTGTTTTAATCGGGTGGCCTTTCATCTTGTATTCGTATTTTATTTATTACCTATTTGTAAGACCTGGCATATGTTAATATTAAATGCCATCTGCCATGTTTCTGTGAGAGAGAGAGAGAGAGAGAGAGAGAGAGAGAGAGAGAGAGAGAGAGAGAGAGAGAGAGAGCCAGAGCCAGAGAGACTATACAAAACAACAATTCCGTCAACAATCAAACGCGAGATGTTGGACGATATAGGCTATGTCTTCCCTTGAACTCGACTGGAAGTGTTTTCCTTTGATCATCGAGGTATGATGTGATGGGCTTCTTATTATTTGTTCTCTCTCTCTCTCTCTCTCTCTCTCTCTCTCTCTCTCTCTCTCTCTCTCGTACAGATCCACAGATCCTTCTTAAACTGCACAAAATCTAAATATAGCTAGATTTTCAATATATAAAACGTTACCAGTACATAAGGAGTTAAGATCAACATGAATACATCACGCAACCATGGTTGGAAGGTAGAACTGAAGAGATTTAGCACTAGTATATTGTATACGAACACATTTTCACATTATACAGTATTTAAGATATCTCTACTCAAGAAAAACTAATACAACCAGTTTTGCATCTTATGACAATCCAAACTATCATGACTATACCATTTTCATCAGTTTTATGTATTTTGTATATCATTTAATTTGCATTCATATATTTTGTGTCTCTGTACAATAGATAGTTTTTATGGGGTTTATGCATTATGTACGGTATATTATTCAATTTTCATTCATTCATTGCGTCTTTGTTCAATAGATAACTTATATAGGTTTTATATGTTATGTATATTGTTCAATGTTCATTCATATATACTGTGTCTCTGCCAAATAGATAACTTTAATGGGTTGTATGTATTATGTATAATATTCAATGTTCATTCCTATCTATTGAATCCCTTTACAAAGGCCTCGTATCTTCCACCGGCGCCAGGAATCTATGCATGGCAAGTAGTTTACTCTTGGGCTTCGATATAAAGTGGAATCCTTTGTTACTGCACTTTCACTTATCTCACAAAAGCTTACATATACGGGGTTATCATTATTATTATTATTACTATTGTTTTATAATAGTCATTATTATTGTTATATTTGCTATTATTGTTATTATTATTATTATTATTATTATTATTATTATTATTATTATTGTTGTTGCTTGTACTGTTTTTGTTTAGTTATTGTTTTTTGCGAATGATCTTGCTGTGGATGATTTTGTTTCTATTTGTTCTTGTAGTGTACAGTATATACAAATTGCATCCTTTGGTAAATTATTAATTTCAAGACAATTTATTAATACTGCAACTCTTAAGCATAATTATGACAACGTGACATTGCTTAGGCAAAACATCAATTTGGAAGATACATGCCTGAAAGTATACGAAACTTAAAGGATAATGAACTAAACAGCTTCCGTCTTGTTTGGTGAAGAAATTGTAAATAATCTAAATATGTAGTTTTCTGGACCTCTTTCACTCTCATGTTTAGCCCCATTACCTTTAAAATCTCAAGACGTTCTCCCGATTATCTTGCGATTTTAAGACCTTTCGACTAGTTTTTTTGCCAATATCAAGACCTGTCATTTAAGTGTCGATTTTTCTACTCGGCGAACAATTGTTACGGCTGGATCGGCAATACATATTCGGGATTCTTGATCGTAGGACAGAAATGGCTTATGTGACAACGACACGCTCGATTCCAGTCCCAAATACTATATGCTCCAGACAACAAAAGCACCAACGCCCTACAGAGTTATCGTCTATGGTAACGAGGTACCTTAACTCGGCGAAAGTGTACAACAGGGGTAGGCTATGAGGCTAAACTCCCTCAGACATTTATAGGTTACGTTATTACTAAAGAAATGCAATACTCAAGAAACTACGTTAATATTAAGCCTCTAATAATGTAGAATAGAAGCAGGCTAAAGGTATGACAGTGAAATGCTAAATGACAAATGTACACGCCTACTTGAAAGCGCGTGCACTAGAATAACTGTCCCCTACTAACATGCACTAGCATGTAGCATACAAGATGTTCATGATCCAGTAGATACCTAATAATACACATGGAAGGAACATAAATAGTAGTCACTTATTGTAATAATGAATCTATACTTGGAATAACTAAAAGGTTGCAGGCAACAGTACTGCGCCGGTAGCCTACTACCGCATAGGCTACTTCGCTTCTCTCACTCTGTCTCCCCTCTGAGTCTGTATGCGCCCTACGCAACAGAACTCCGGACACAGCAGCAAAACGACAGTGCAGTTAATTGATACATGAAAGTATTAATAGTGTTGTCTTGTGTGTGAGTAATGTGTACTGTAAAGTGTTACATACATAAACTTAAAGAGAGCTGCAATGCATAGTAAAATAAAGATATAACCCACTCATCATCCCCATGTGTTCTAGCTAGCAGGCCAAGTCACAGGAACAACGAGTCCCAGCACCGAAAGCGAGAACCCAGGAAAAGACTGCAGAGAACACAAGGACAGATAAATTACGTTACTCTACTATACCGGCACTACGAGCGAGCTGTAGTCTCTGGTACTACACTCGCTCCTGGCTCGGTAGGCAAATCAAGGCTAAGTCCTCGCCCCTCTACAGACAACTCCTGGGCATGGTCGGGCTCTTACACATGGCACTAGTCTAGTCACAAATTGGATGATGAGCTGGGCATATAACTCGTGAACATGTAGAACGTTCACCAACTATCCTCATCAAGAAGATCGCTGTTCACATTAACCCCTTAAATCTAATACATGTAAATATATGCTTGTCCTAAGAGTAATACGAGAGGTGAGTGCTGAAACTCCTTTAGGACCTCAAGGGAAGGATATGCATTTAAATAGAGAGAAGAATGAAATGAGAGTAATGTCGTCAGAGAGAAAGAGTGCAACCGTGAGAAATTGGGAGAGAGGGCAAGGGATGTTAGAATCTCAAAGGTTCTAGGCAACCTGGTCATAGAGCACACAGCGAGCCTCCAGGCAATGTGCAGTACGACAACATGGGCAACCCAGGCAGCATAGGCAGGCGGCAATGGACTACCAACCCTGTCGCGCCTAGCTATAAGCGCAAGGCTGCCAACCAGTCCATACGTCTGGCAACCACCCCCCCCGGCAGCGCGGCGCGCTGCTACCCTCTCGCTCTGAAGACTAACTCACTCTCTCTCTCTGAATTCCTATTGTCTTATCTATCAACTTCTCTATTGATACTACATATTAAATGGAAGGTCTCGACATGGCTTAAAACAAAACCCACCACTGGTTAGCACATGACGAGACCTTTGCAGAGATACAAAGAACATAGTTATACGTTGTCACACTCAATATAAGCAGCCAGCACGGTACAGCGCGGTACCGTGGCGGTACAGTGGAGTACCAAGGAGTACAATCAGGTTACGTTGCCACGCACTGGGTGCGTCACAGCCCCCCCAAGATTTTAGATAATCGACCTTAGAAGCATTATCAAAATCTGACAGGCAACCAACCGACCTGCTACCCTTAGCTGCCACTAATTGCAAAAGGTGCACAACAACTGAAGTGTGAATTATACATAAAACACAATATCGCATGCATCATGCTACAACAATAAAGACTTACAAAACTAAAAAAAAAAATTCTCGTTTATTTTATTGTTTTTATAATCATTTTGGACGGCGTTATGATAGCCTAATTTTACTCCTGCTCAACCCACACACCGTGCACGACTATCCTGGATCATCAACCCTTGATAGACAATCTGCTATCACGTTCTCACTCCCGGCAATATGCTGAATGTTGAGATTATACTCTTGGAGCATTAGGGACCACGTGGTCAACCGCATATTCCGATTGTGAAACTGATTTAGGAATTTCAAGGGATGATGGTCCGTATAAATCGTCACTACCGGGCCGTAGGCTGGAACATAAACTTCGAAATGTTTGAGCGACAAAACGATAGCAAGAAGCTCCTTCTCTATAGTCGAGTAATTCCTTTGTGCCGAATTAAACTTGCGAGAAAAGAAGCTCACTGGGTGTTCCAAGCCCTCGGAATCAGTCTGCAGTAACACTGCCCCGGCACCCACACCGCTGGCATCAGTCGCCAGCTGAAAACTCCTGGAGAAGTCTGGGGCTCTCAAAATCGGATGTGTACACAGCAGGTGCTTGACTAGGTCGAAAGCCCTCTGACACTCCGCAGCCCAACAGAACTTCACTGACTTCGACAGTAGATCAGTTAACGGTGCTAAGACAGTAGAGTATCCCCGGATGAAGCGCCTATAATAGCCTATCATACCTAGGAACCGCATGACCTGGCGCTTAGTGGTGGGCCTGGGAAACATATTGATAGCCTGTATCTTGCTCAGGGGGGGGCACACCCGGCCTAACCCGACCACGAAGCCAAGATACTGCACAGTAGCCTTTACAAACTCGCACTTCCTCAGGTTCACCACCAGCCCAGCATCGTGCAACTTCCCAAACAGGGTCTCTAAGTGCCTTAGGTGATTTTCAAAATCGTCATCATACACTATCACGTCATCAAGGTAGACCGTGCAGTTAGGGATTTCGTCACAAATATCGTTCATCAGGTTCTGAAACGTGGCAGGTGCGTTCTTAAGCCCATAAGGCATTACGTTACATTGGTAGGTCTTGCCATCTACCACAAAACCACAAACTTGCTTAGCTCGGTCCGACAGGGGTACTTGCCAGTAGCCTTTTACAAGATCAATTTTAGTAAGGTACTTTGCATTCCCTATCTTGTCCACGCTGTCGTCAACTCGAGGCAAAGGGTAAGGGTTGGTAGTGGTCAAGCCATTTAGCCTACGAAAATCTATGCAGAACCGCACCTTGCCGTCAGGTTTTGGCTGCAACGTGACGGGTGATGTCCACTTCACATAACTTTCAGTGATCATCCCTCTCTCAACCATGTACTTTAACTCCTCCCGTAAAGCTGGCAACTTTACCGGGGGCACACGGTAGGGCACTGACTTGAAGGGCACATTATCACCGACGTCCACGTCGTGCGTTACCTGAGTAGTGAGACCTGGGTGTTCGGCGAAAACAGAGGGGTATGACCTGAACAGGCCTAGGACAGCAGCACCCTGGTGCTCAGGCAGGTGACTTACAGCTTGCCTAGCCTCTTGTTCAGTATTCCCCGCCCACTGTTCCGCGGAAATGACACAGTCCCAGCTATCCTCCTCAGCAGCATGACTGTCCCCACCTCCTTCTCCACCCTGGCCGCTGCAGGCCAGCACAGGGACAGTGAGAGGCTCTGAGGGGTGTCTCACATACTCTTTCATGAGGTTAACATGACATAACTGATGTTTTTTTCTACGGTCAGGTGTTGCAACGAGATAATCAAGGTCGGACAGTTTCTTAGCCACCACATACGGCCCAATAAACTTGGCAGAAAGGGGGTGTCCAGGCAAAGGTAAAAGCAACATTACCTCCTGACCCACCGAAAACTCCCGAAGCTTCACCTTGGCGTCATACTGGTGCTTCATGACCGCCTGTGCATTAACCAAGTTATTACCTGCCGCTGCCATGCAACCTATAAGTCTCACCCGGCTCTCAAGGATATATTTAAGTACAGACCCCGGCTTCTCTTCGCCCTCCCAGATCTCTTTCACCATACTTAAAGGTCCTCTCACATTATGGCCAAAGACTAGTTGATTTGGACTGAACCCCAGGCTCTCTCCTGGGACTTCACGTGCAGCGAACAGAACATACGGCAGACCCAAATCCCAATCAGTGTCATGTTCTGCACAGTAACAGCGTAGCATACTCTTCAGGGTCGAGTGCCACCGCTCCAAGACTCCCTGACTCTCGGGATGGTAGGCTGACGACACTACAGAACATATACCGTGCAACTGAAGGGTTTGCTTGAACAATTTGGATGTAAAATTGCTCCCCTGGTCTGACTGCACCTCACGTGGAAATCCATAACGGGAACAGAACAATAATAAGTTTTTAACAACTGCCTTTGCCGAGCCGTTTCTCATGGGGTATGCGTCCGGGTATCTCGTAGCCACATCCATGATTGTCAACAGGAATTTATTGCCACTACTAGTAGGCGGGAAAGGGCCAACCAAATCTACTACAACTTTGCTGAACGGAGGCCCGGTGACAGGTATGGGAAACAAAGGTGCCTTCGGGATGGTCTGGTTAGGCTTCCCCGTTGTCTGGCAGGTCGCACACCCAGCCACCCATGCACAGACATCAGCCTTGACCCCAGGCCACCAGAAAAACCTGCCCAATGCCGCCAATGTTTTTGTTACCCCCAAATGACCCGCCACCGGCACATCATGCGCCAGACACAATAAGGACTCTCTATACTTATTTGGAACAACCACCTGGTCTACTACCCTCGCACCGCCCTCCCACTTCGATTTGGGGTCTAGAAATCTGCGGTACAATATCCTGTTGAGCCTAAAGAAATCTCCCGGCTTCGCATCCCCATCTTCCCCCAACTCTATGGCACCATTGCTATAACGAGCTAGGCTAGCGTCTTGCAGCTGCTGCTCACTAATGTCCCTGGGCGTCAATGCATCAAGATGGTTTTGTAATAAGACATTACCCCGGCTAGTAGGCTCTACTGCCTTAGTGGCTCTCGCTACAGCTCTTGCCTCACGCGAAGTCTTACCCAACTCTGCCTTGTTACGCACCATATCTGGGCCAGAGTCAACTCCTGTGTTTATTATAGGTCCAAGTACCGAATCACCGAGAAGTGCAGCAGAATCAATGTCCCTTTTCCTGCCCTTAGCAACCTTCTCCTGATCCTTCCTCCACTGTCCCCGAGGTTGAGTGCTAGGCTGTGCAGGAGCCGCAGAGCGAGATCGGGTTACCACACAGGCCATCTCATCCTGTTGGCACCTCCCAACCCATTCCCGATTCTCACCATCCACGTCGGCCGCCCTCTCGGCAACGACTAAGGGTGGAGTCCCGGAAGTGGGCACCGCAAAGTCGTTGCCGAGAAGAAGGTCGACGCCCTCAACTGGCAAACACTCAACGATCCCTACATCCAGCTCCCTGCACACCTCTCCCACTCTCAACTCCAACCTCACAAGTGGGTATGACCTCGTAGCATTTATACCCTGCACCACAACAACTCTGGCCGCATTTATCGGTTTCCCTGTGAAGTTCCTCAACAAAGTTTGCGAAGCCCCCGTATCCCTCAGCAAGTCAACCCTCCGTAATTCACTCCCCCAGCTCACAAACCCGTGTCCCCGATGGCTACAGAAAGTGTCCCGGACAGGTGTCGAGCCTTCCGTACGCTTCTTTACCGCGTGTGCCTCAGCTGCTGACAACCTACCCCGGGCAGTTGCTGCAGCCTTCAGAGACACACCGATACTGTGAACCAATGACACCGGCTTAGCGGGAGTGTTACTAGGGCACTCACGTGAATAATGGCCTAGCTTCTGACATTTGTAACATTTCACATCCCCAATGGGCTTCTTCCCTTGTGCGGGCGAAGAAGGGGCCTGACCTTTAGTAAACGGGAGAGGCTTGTGTTTGTAGGTGTTATTAGGTGCAATGCATTTAGTGTGGTTATGTGTGTCATAGGATTTGTTATTATCGAAAACTCTGGTCGGTGGGGTATAGCGCCCCTTCTGCCCTGACTCAGCCCTCTGAGCGGCACCGCAACCACGAATCAATGATAATCTGAGGTCTGCCATCTTGGCAGCCTCCTCTACTGTCTTGGGACATTTTTCCTTAATGTTCAGCGTTAGATCGGTTCCAGTACATTGGTAAAACTGTTCCAGATAGAAAAGTTGCTTAATTTCCTCAGCCGACTCTGCGTGCTCGGACCGAAACCAGTTATTACCTGCATCTGTTAAGTCCCGTGCGTGCTCCATTAAACTGACGTCGCTCTTCTTATTCACGCCACGGAACTTCAATCTATAAGTTTCGGGTTGCAGTTCGTAGGCCCGGAGCACAGCCTCCTTCACCAGTCCATACACGACACTCTCGTCCAGTGACAGTGCATCGTAGGCTTTCAACCCCTTACCCACTAGACGTGATGAAACTAATGCTGCCCATTTAACCTCCGGCCAGTCATACTCACGACACTTCTTTTCGAAACGAGCAAAAAACTCAGTCACTGCTGTCTCATCAAATGCGGGTACTAACTTAATTAAATGCGAAAGTGAGTCTGTAACCCGGTGCCCACCACCGAGATGACGCCCCGTGGTCTCTACTCTAGACTTCTCGACATCCATTTCAGCCTGGTACCTGGTTGCATCCTGATTGGCTTGGATTCTAGCAACCTCTATGCGTTCTATACTAGACTGTTGACTCTCTTGCAACTTAAGCTTAGCTAGTTCTAGCTGAAATAACATCTCAGGAGACAGGCCTGGGGGGGGAGAGCACAAAATGGGGGATCCACACCGAGACGTGTTTACGGGTAAGCCAGCTTGCCATTGAGAACCCTCCTGCTGCATCGTGCTAAGACTCGCTGGCTGAGGGCCCAGCTCAGGGGTAGAGTGGAATGGAGGCTTGGAGGGAACCCCCCAAGACCCCACTCCACCCACCGCCCCATCGCCATCACCCAACAAACATGCCACCAAATTCTTCTTGGGCCAACTGTCAGGACAGTCCCGCCCCAAAACCGTGGCTAAACAGCGAAGACCGTAACAATCAATAGCCTGCAGGCGCTGTTCGGTCAAAGGTGTCTGCAAAAATGCCCGGGCATCCCTCTCTCCACTTATAACACTCCCCTCCCTAAACATCTGTTGTACTTGCTGGTTACTAGGCTGTACCGTGTTATCCTCCCCCGTAAATGATGAGTCATTAGACATAGTGCTGGTTATACAATTGCTGTTCATAAAAAAAAAAAAGTGCTTATTACTAATTGCAGTCTCGACTCACAAAATGTTAAAGATGCTTGAATGACTCTACTCTAGACACCCCTAACGAAACAATCTGCAAGTCCACCAATACAATAATGACACAATAAAAATTCCTCCAATATGCAAGAAAATTCTAGCCAGCTCTACTAGGTAGCATAGAATAGTTCTCCAAAAAACATGTGATAGGATACTACTGAATCTTGTGCAAGGTCGCCATTTTGTTACGGCTGGATCGGCAATACATATTCGGGATTCTTGATCGTAGGACAGAAATGGCTTATGTGACAACGACACGCTCGATTCCAGTCCCAAATACTATATGCTCCAGACAACAAAAGCACCAACGCCCTACAGAGTTATCGTCTATGGTAACGAGGTACCTTAACTCGGCGAAAGTGTACAACAGGGGTAGGCTATGAGGCTAAACTCCCTCAGACATTTATAGGTTACGTTATTACTAAAGAAATGCAATACTCAAGAAACTACGTTAATATTAAGCCTCTAATAATGTAGAATAGAAGCAGGCTAAAGGTATGACAGTGAAATGCTAAATGACAAATGTACACGCCTACTTGAAAGCGCGTGCACTAGAATAACTGTCCCCTACTAACATGCACTAGCATGTAGCATACAAGATGTTCATGATCCAGTAGATACCTAATAATACACATGGAAGGAACATAAATAGTAGTCACTTATTGTAATAATGAATCTATACTTGGAATAACTAAAAGGTTGCAGGCAACAGTACTGCGCCGGTAGCCTACTACCGCATAGGCTACTTCGCTTCTCTCACTCTGTCTCCCCTCTGAGTCTGTATGCGCCCTACGCAACAGAACTCCGGACACAGCAGCAAAACGACAGTGCAGTTAATTGATACATGAAAGTATTAATAGTGTTGTCTTGTGTGTGAGTAATGTGTACTGTAAAGTGTTACATACATAAACTTAAAGAGAGCTGCAATGCATAGTAAAATAAAGATATAACCCACTCATCATCCCCATGTGTTCTAGCTAGCAGGCCAAGTCACAGGAACAACGAGTCCCAGCACCGAAAGCGAGAACCCAGGAAAAGACTGCAGAGAACACAAGGACAGATAAATTACGTTACTCTACTATACCTGCACTACGAGCGAGCTGTAGTCTCGGGTACTACACTCGCTCCTGGCTCGGTAGGCAAATCAAGGCTAAGTCCTCGCCCCTCTACAGACAACTCCTGGGCATGGTCGGGCTCTTACACATGGCACTAGTCTAGTCACAAATTGGATGATGAGCTGGGCATATAACTCGTGAACATGTAGAACGTTCACCAACTATCCTCATCAAGAAGATCGCTGTTCACATTAACCCCTTAAATCTAATACATGTAAATATATGCTTGTCCTAAGAGTAATACGAGAGGTGAGTGCTGAAACTCCTTTAGGACCTCAAGGGAAGGATATGCATTTAAATAGAGAGAAGAATGAAATGAGAGTAATGTCGTCAGAGAGAAAGAGTGCAACCGTGAGAAATTGGGAGAGAGGGCAAGGGATGTTAGAATCTCAAAGGTTCTAGGCAACCTGGTCATAGAGCACACAGCGAGCCTCCAGGCAATGTGCAGTACGAGAACATGGGCAACCCAGGCAGCATAGGCAGGCGGCAATGGACTACCAACCCTGTCGCGCCTAGCTATAAGCGCAAGGCTGCCAACCAGTCCATACGTCTGGCAACCACCCCCCCGGCAGCGCGGCGCGCTGCTACCCTCTCGCTCTGAAGACTAACTCACTCTCTCTCTCTGAATTCCTATTGTCTTATCTATCAACTTCTCTATTGATACTACATATTAAATGGAAGGTCTCGACATGGCTTAAAACAAAACCCACCACTGGTTAGCACATGACGAGACCTTTGCAGAGATACAAAGAACATAGTTATACGTTGTCACACTCAATATAAGCAGCCAGCACGGTACAGCGCGGTACCGTGGCGGTACAGTGGAGTACCAAGGAGTACAATCAGGTTACGTTGCCACGCACTGGGTGCGTCACACAATACCTACCTTTAATTAAGGAGGCATTTATTCCATCTATTGGTGCATTAAAGGAAACAAGTTCGACTCCTATACCTGTATTATTAATTACCTCATTTAACTCCACTAATGTGAACATTGAAAGAATACAAGGCTAGGAAAAAATAAACACGGCTTAAATTGTATTGTATCTATTGTAAAATGAATCCACCACCAACCCTCCTATATCCAAACCCACACCAATAATGATCATGCTACTGTACACCACAAAATATATACTCCATAGACCGCCATAAACAAATAAGTTAAACTCCCTAAACACCACCCTCCATACAGATTCATTTCTCACTAATAAGCAAAGTGTGTGTGTGCTTCTGTGTGTGTGTGGGGGGGGGGGGGGGGGGATTAAGGTCACTCTCCCTTAACCAAGCTAAATAGCAAAGGAAGTATTACCTCCTACAAATAGTTATATACATATCACCAGCTGAGCCGATCAACGTCTCTTGTAATCACACAGGCATATGATAAGGAGTTCCTGGAACTCATGTTTAATTTACCTGGCTTCCACCACTGTTTCTATTTGTACCTCACCTACACAGAGAGTAAACCAGCTAACTCTCACAAACACCTCCTCTTCCTATCCATTTCACTGCACTTAACAAGCACACCATACATCTTTCCAAAACATCTAGATTACCTATAATGTACAGTTAGAAACCACAATTTCTGAGACACCTGGATAGGGCCCAGACATTTGGAGCGTATCGTTTCTGGACGACAGCCCACTTTAACTATCACGAGGCCACACTCGTATGAACTCACGCTTCGAGCCAACAGAGGCTTCACTCAGTCTGCCACGTATAATATTATTAATGTTGTTAAGCTACGGTACGCAATCATATTATGGATACATAAATAACAAAACTATTTTTGTTTTTTTTTATATCCTCCTGTATCTACATTAAACACGGACATGAACACATTTACCCATAGGTTTTAAGCCATTAATAATATAAACACTTCCCAAAGTGCACAGTGAATGAACAGGATTTCGGCGTGTGTGTGTGTGTGTGTGTTATATTGTCTGCACACACATAACATGCCTGAAACCTCCTACTGGGGGATGCTGTATCGCTAGTTTTGAACTACCCGTGGAATCTTATAAATCTTATCTCATGTAAATAATTTCGTCTGAGACATCGCTATTCAAAAATATTTAAGATATTGGGTAAATCATTATATTAATTGGAATTTATGAAAGTCCCTGAATTGGATATGAATCGGAATTACAAAACATAAAGAAAACATTTATTATTCTGTAATATGACTTTGCTTCAATAATTATAGTTCTTTAAATTCAAATAATGTATATTGTATATTGTATTTTTATTTGCAAGGTGACACGGTCATTTTGAATTTCTGGGTGGTAAATAACGTGAATGTTTATACAATAATTATTTAAATTCGAACCTTTGGTTCTTAAAGGACATAATTGGTTTATGTCAAAGATCATTGATTATATAATTATACAAAACATAGAAGTGTAATTTAAACTCTAAATGTTATTTTCCATTAGATTAATGCTCAATTATATTTATGGTTAGAATCAACTTTTCATTGAACAGGTTTCAAATATAACTTAATTGAGGACATACTTTTATAGGATTGGATTGGATTGGGTTGATGAATTCAAATTATATTCCGAAATATAATAAATGTTAATGTATTATATATTTGTACGCATTAATTAATTTGAATTGATATATTTCAATTGTATTGGCAATTGGAATTGCATTGTAATGACACAAATGTGTTGACACCATGTGTTTTGTAATTCCGGTTGCCATAAATGAAACTAATTACGCAAAACACAAACCACGTCTTATTAAAACAAAGAATGGAACATTATCATTATATTTTAAACTTAGTTACAAATTACAGGTCAGTATTACATACGTTGCCCAGGGTGTCAAACCTGAGCAATTTTGTCTGAAGACTAGAATATACTGTATATGAGAAGAAACACAGGAGAATTAACAGGTTATAGCATTGATTTGGTCTTTATAACATTCCAAAGGCATAATATGTTTTATAAACTACAATTATATTTTAGCATATACAATAATACAGAGTAAAATTAATGGACTTGGCTTTCGTTGACACCCTGTTGTTGATTAATACTTGGACCCCAGCCCCCTCAGCTTCTATTATGGTTCTCCTCGTGAAAACTTCAGGGGGATTAGAAAGTGTCCTTGGAGCTCGCACATTGCGTTGTGGTCTTCCACCCATACCTACAATAACACAGAATATATATTAACACAAAGTAATTGTATGCCCTATATTAATAATACCACCAACACAGATCAATACAATGTCCTACGTCATAGAGAGAATAATGTGTATAGTCACCATTCGAGCGAGACAAATTAGAGATTTCAATCACAGTGCCGTGAATACTTGAATGGATTTTTTATATTTACAATATAAAGTAAAAAAAAAATCTCACCCCAATCCCAATCTTAAGTAAGACATTTTATATTTACAGAAGAGCGATACTTGTTTATAGTGAAGACGCAAGCTTCGACTCTCTCTGGGGAAAGGGGGAGGAGGCGGGTAACGGGGGGGTGGGGGGGGGGAGTGGAGGTAGGAAATGGGGGGGGGGGAGTGAGCTCTATATCTCGGGGATAGTAAAGTGGGTCTAGGTTAACAACAAAATCAATATTGTGGATACAATAGTAGTAAGAAATACTATTTATAATAATAGTGATAATGGTAAACAGATAAGAATACAATTCGTGAAACCTGTGAAGGTAACACTGTGTGAAACTATTGATGAAAATAGTAAAAACAACGAAATGAGCAGTAAGAACTATGTATAAATTATCTCTGTATTAACCTCAATACAGTTACATTTATTACTATTGATGTCTGACTAATGTAATACGATTGTATTACAATTCTATTTGGCCTTACGCATACAACAGTTTAAACGTTGTCAGTTTATCCCTAAATATTAATTAATTAGCATTTATAAAACCGAGTTCCTGTTACCTCATCTACAAAATCATAGGTAAAAGTCAGATACAATGTTTCCACGATGACTTCCATCCAACGACTGACAACACTGATAATGGTTAATGCAGCCGCAGACACCTTCCAATTCATTTACATCGAACCTCGCTGACATCTTCATAGCAATAATACAAGTGAATAATGTAATTTATAAATATTCCTGCATGCATTATTACTTCTGCATTTAACCTTACATAAAATGATCTACAGTATTTTCAACTATTAATTGCCTTGTAATGTTCCTAAATGAAAATAAGATATGATAACCTGTCGTGTTCCCAGTCGCCAACTTTCATATAAGCTGCTCTCTGTTCAAAATATTCCAGACACCAGACTATTGCAGCGATTGCCTCACTAATGCCACCGACTGGTTGTTGGGAAATGTCAAAACACATGATTGGTGTATAATTAAACCTAATATAGAAGGCATTTCACTTCAAACTGCTTACAGCAGGAGATTTGTTCGAATAAAGATGCAATTCATGATATTTACCAGCAAGGAATATCATTCACAAGTAGCGGTTTTATCACTTACCGTTACGAACTTCATTAAATATCACTGTAAGGTAGCCATAGAACAACGGTATCCCATGATTTATCATACCTACCCGATATGATATTGGTTAATGTCACATGTAAAGAAGTTAACTTTCATTATTGTATATCCTACCTCCATGTGAATTGGTCCAAGTGTCATTTGTCTCATTAATGGTTTGCATTATTGTCGTTTTGTATTATGTGAGCATAGCAAGGCCTTTATGTTCATTTAATATGTGGGTATTTCGTGTTTAGTAGGACGAATGTGTATACAGCACAGCTTGTGAAAAAGTCCACAACCCAGCAACAGTGATGCAAAGCTTACCAATGTGTTGAGAAGCAGGTATCAAACAGGCACAGCAGTTGACAGACCAGCAGGCAAGAGGGTAGGCAGACCAGCAGGCAGATTGCCACATGGACAAAGCATCTGGAACACAATATGTTGTGTAACGTTAACACATAGCAAAAATGGCAAATATATGCTTGGGGGTAGTTTCCACAATATGTTGCGCATTGTTGCCAAACATTGCAAAATGATAGGGTAAATTGGCCAGGGTAGAACCAACAGATTGGGTATCCATCTTACCTCTTCAAGCAATATGCCCGTAACGCTGAGGTGCGCACGCCAGGCTAACAACAGGTAAGCAGGCAGATTTGCAGGCAGGGGGACCGGTAAGACAAGCGGTGGGTCGATGGGTAATGCCACACAGGATGAAGCTGAAATATGACAATACATATGACGCAATGTTAATTATTAGCGGAAAAACACATTAATATATAAGCATGCGGATCACGTGTCTTACATAATATGCAATACAAAACTCAACCCTTGCAAACTGTGTAGTTAATACAAAGTGTAGAACGAACACGTTGAGTGTGTAAACTTACCTCAACAACCCATAGCCATGCAATGCTGCAGTGTTTCTTGCTGCCCCACGAGAATAACTCGGGCTCCAACCTTAAAAGTTGTCATTGGCTCTTACGAAATCTGGTAATTTAGGTTCATTACCTCCTCCCCCACGCCCCACACAGCCGTCTTCATTTCCATGTTCCCTGTGGTCACGTCATGTATACTTGTATTCATTTCGAAGAGGAGGATGTTCTGTATTGGTGTAAATGTTTACCTTGCTTTGATGTGTCATACACATATATTGTGTAAAACATCAATGGGGGATTATGACGTGAATGGCTAGTTACGAGCTGTAGTCGAGTGTTCCGTAGTATGTGTGTGTGTGTGTGTGTTTGTTATCTATAAGTGAACCAATGTGCTTTATTGTTAAAATAGGACTTCAAAGGCTATCAACCCTAATGGATTATTAAGCCAGCACACTGTAAGTCAGGAGTGGAGCCTCTCTGCGAGAACTCCAGTCCCTTGACCGATGTGCGTTGTGATAGACGCATACTGCTATAGGTGTGTTCATGACATACTATACTAGGAACTAGTATAATATTACATATCGTCTGGTAAATGAAATTCAGGTGTGAAACGGAGGAGGCTATGAGTAATGACATTTGTGGGTATTATGTAATATCACACAAAGTAAAGTTTCGGTGTCTGATATGTTTATGTAGTCGATATTAACTGAATATGAAAGTGTATATAAAATTCCAAAGGGTAAAGCCAATATAAGAATAGCATCGTGATATTACGTTTAACAATAGCTGTAGATAAATTGTCGATGTTAGTATTATAAGATCTGATGTATTGTAATATAGACAAATCCAGTTCAACAAGGTTAAAGGCATGATAACAAATGGATGAACCGTATGAGAGTATGTGTTTACTATGTAGACTACAACGGATGACGTCTGATGAATCACACATACACACACACACACCGAGAGCCTGTCCATTCACTGGTCGGTTTGGAAGTGTTTGTTAAATTATTACAACCTATGAGGATATTCTTTCGTACCTGTGTTGAATGTAGATACAAAAGGGAATAAATTAAACAAACATATTTTTGTCATTATAATATCCATAATAGGTCTATGATTGCGTACCGTAGCATAACATCAATAATATCATACGTGACAGACTGAGTGAAGCCTCTGTTGGCTCGAAGCGTGAGTTCATACGTGTGTGGCCTCGTGATAGTTAAGATGGGCTGTCGCCCAGAAATGATACACTCCAAATGTCTGGGCACTACCCAGGTGTCTCAGAAATTGTGGTTTCTGACTGTACAGTACCTTGAATTTCACTCTACGTCCTCTTTCACTCTACGTCCTCTTTCACTCTTTGGGGGAGACACTTGTTACAGGCAGCTTTGCCTTTTATCTGGAGTACAAAGGAGTACAAAGGAAATCAAGCAACAACAGGTCTAGTGACCCTTCTAGGCTGCTTGTCCTCCAAAACACTGAGGATCAAGTGTCCAAACAGTGGTTTAGAGTGGGTAAGGGAACATTGGAAAGGGAACTACTGCCCTAGAACTAATGTCCGTGGCAGGATTAGGAAGTTAGTAGGGGACAGATGGGTTAGTAACTGAGGGGGGTATACAATAAAGTTATTCATTTACAAACACAGTCAGTCGCGGGTTTGATGCGAGATATTTGTCTAAGCGGAGTTTAAATGAATCAACGGTGCTGCAGTCTATAACGTCTCGGGGAAGCCCATTCCACAAGTTGACAACTCGATTGAAGAAGAAATTCTTAGATTCGTGTGAGTTAAAAGATTTACCAATAATTTTGCAACCGTTTCCCCGTGTGTAATTAGATTGGTCGATAGTGAAGTACTTACTACAGTTCATATTGTCGATGCCTTTGATGATTTTGAACACTTGAATTAAGTCGCCTCTTAATCTGCGCTGGGTTAAAGGAAATAGATTTAATTCTCTAAGACGCTCTTCGTATGGTTTGTTCTTTAGGCTAGGTATCATTTTGGTAACTCTACGTTGAACTCGTTCTAGCTTGTTTATATCTTTTTGGTAATAAGGGCACCAGGATTGAACGCAGTATTCCAGAAGAGGGCGGACTAAGGAATTGTAAAGGGTTAGGATAACATCTTTGGATTTATGCTCAAATGACCTGCCTATAAAGCCAATTATTTTGTTTGCCTTCTTAACAACTTCTGAACATTGTTGACTCGGTTTTAGGTTACTCGATATTGTTACTCCCAGATCGGTTTCTTTGTTTACATTCTTAAGCTGAGTGCCATTCATCGAATAGTTTGCTTTCTCATTTAGGTATCCGATATGTAGTACTTTACATTTATCCGCATTGAAACTCATTTGCCAAATTTGGGCCCAACAAGACAATTTATCTAGATTGTGTTGCATATCGTCAACTTGTTCTTTTGAGAGTACGCTATTTGCAATTTTTGTATCGTCAGCAAATTTCGAGACTGTACAGGTGAGACCCTCATCTATGTCGTTGATGTAAATTAGAAAGAGAATTGGTCCTAGTACCGATCCCTGGGGTACCCCACTACTTACATTGGTCCATTTAGATGCCTTACCGTTTATGACTACTCTTTGCTTTCTGTCGCTGAGCCAATTTTCTATCCATTTCAACACACCGTCTTGTATTCCATGCGCTTTTAGTTTTAGCAGTAATCGTTTGTGGGGAACTTTGTCAAAGGCCTTTTGAAAATCAAGGTATATAATATCTACAGCTTTACTCTCATCGTAGAGGTTGAAGATATCGTGGAAGAAGTCTAAGAGGTTTGTTAAACAGGAACGTTTTTTACGAAAGCCGTGTTGAGTATCTTTAAGTAAGTTATTTGCCTCTAAGTGATTTACGAGTCTGTCTCTTATGACCGTTTCTAGCATTTTACATACAATTGAGGTTAAGCTAATTGGACGATAGTTACCGGGTAGGGATTTGCTGCCTTTTTTGAATATCGGTGTTACGTTGGCTAGCTTCCACTGATCAGGCATAGTCCCAGACTGCAAGGATTCATTGAATAGCAATGTCAGTGGTTTGGAGAGCTCATCCTTAGCTTCCTTTAGAACTCTAGGTGAGATTGTATCAGGTCCAGGCGTTTTATTTACCTTGAGTTTATCTAAACAATTCAATACTTCTCTCTCTGTAACGGTGATATTGCTTAGAACATCTGAATTATCAATCTGAATCGGCGATGGTGTAGGGATATCACTGAGGTCTTCGGTTGTAAAAACTGATGCAAAGAAGGTATTGAGGGCATTACTCATTTGTACTTCGTCTTTGGTGTATTCTCCATTTTCATCGACTAACGGTCCAACAGTTGAAGTAACTACTTTTTTCTTTCTGATATAACTATAGAATTCTTTCGGGTTTGTTTTACTTTGATTCGCAACATGTAACTCCAGAGTCTTTTTACTTTGCTTAATTAACTTTTTGGCTTTGCGTCGTAGCTCTACAAATTTCACCCGTTCTTCGTCATTTTGTGAGGATTTTAATCTATCATTAGCAAATTTTTTAGCAAGCAGACAGTCTGAAATATCTTTATTCCACCATTTGGGCTTATCATTTTGGCCTGGACGCCGTATTTTCGATGGTATGCAGTCTTGCACTGCCTTAAGGTAAGTGGTTGTGAAACACTCCCAAGATGTATTTATGTCGTTATTGTTAGTCAGAAAGCTCCAGTCAGTTTCTTTAAGTTTTGATTTAAGTTTATGAAAATTTGCTTTCTTGAAATTAGGGACTTTCTCAATGCTGCTATTTGATTTGTTACTAGTAAACTTTAAAGTGAAAGTTATCGTACGATGGTCGCTGTTACTGAATTCATCACCAACATTCAAATTCTCTATTAATTCTTCTTTTGTTGCGAGTACAAGGTCAAGCACATTATTACCACGGGTCGGAGATTGTACAAATTGAAAAAGTGAACTCTCTTGCAAGTTAGCATAGAGGTCGTGTCCAGAGTGTGAAGTAAGAATATCGCCCCATTTAGTCACGGGTAAGTTGAAATCGCCAAGAATTACGGTATCTTGTATGTTAGTTATTTCTGCAATTTGTTCATAAATTTCACTGTCAGTTTGCACTGATTGAGATGGGGGTCTGTATAATAAAGCTAGTGTTATTTTAGTTCCTCGTTTATTATTTAATAGTACGTAAGATATGTCTATATTCGCAATTTGAGGTTTTGACATTAAGACGGGATTAAGACTTTCCTTTATAAAAAACAGAACTCCTCCTCCATTTCCATTGATCCGACTTTTCTCAAACATTGTATAACCAGGAAGCGTATATTCGGCTAAAAAGTCTCTGTCTTCCGTATTTAACCAAGATTCTGTAATGCCGATTATATCATAATGTTCTGTAAACACGATTTCCTCTAGATCTGAAAATTTATTGCGTATGCTACGAGCATTTACATAAAACACCTTAAGAGTATTAGAGTTGGATGTTACTGATTGTGCGTTGTCTGAATTTTCAGTTTGTATTTGACTTACACTACCCTGTCTTGGGTCTGGTTGACCCCGTTTTTTGAACGGAAATCCTTGACTGCATCGTTCAGCAGACGACCAAGACGTGCAGCTCCTACTTCATTGAGATGTACACCATCTCCTGAAAACAAAGATTTATCATAGTAAAAATTATCCCACGTGTCGACAAAGCCGATGTTCTCCTCCCTGCAGAGTTTGGCTAGTCGGCGATTTGTACTGGTAGCTATGTTGTAGAATCGGTTTTCTACATCAATCCGGGGAACAATTCCTGAAATTAAGATTCTATTAGATTTTTCCTTGAAGGACCTGATCAGCCGCCGGTACTTGCAAAGTAGTTCCTCTGACCGCGACCGTTGGACATCGTTAGATCCAATGTGGATCTCCTTCATACACATAGAACAAAACTAAATAAATAAATATAAAAATCCATCCACAAGCCGCTTTACATGTAGATTAGGAAGGACCTCTGGCCAGAGTCCCCACACCCCACACAACCTCTCTTCATCGCCCTTCAACAACCACTAATCTCCGGTAACACTTGTAAGCGGTAAGCCCCAGGAAGCTTGGCCGCCTCCAATCACGGCCAGAGGAAAGGGCAGGGCCTATCACAGCTCGCTAGCTTTTTTTTCTCGAATCTAATCTTCTCCTTGTAATTCTCCTTCTTTCTGCTCTACTTGATGCCTTTCTTTCCTATATTGTCCTAGCTTTTCCTAAAGGTCAGATGAAGGTATTGAGGGATAATCCTTTACAACGGCACCACGTAGATACATTCTACTTTTCCTTTTTTTCTGAAGAGTGTAGAGAGGGGAGAAGGGGTGTTGGAGAGAGATAAAGCTGTTGGAGTGGCTTTGTTATGTGTGCTTAGTCTGTATACGTCGTCAGGATGTCCACTGACTGGTTGCGAGCATGTGAAACATGCTAGGACACTACCGCACCCACTAAATGTCCGCCATGGCAGGGATTCGATCCCGGGTCTTGCAGATGCACACGTGAGCGTGCTCACCACTCGACCGCGTGGATGAGGTGGGAATACCAGGCCGGCCCCCTTAGTCGTAGCCATAGGTTTGTCATGGCTCCATCGATAACGTCATCACCAATAACATTATTATCATCATCATTAGAGAGAGAGAGACTATACAAAACTAAAATACCCGATTTAGTAGTCACCACCATGCCAGTTCGACAAGAGAAAAGAAAGGGAACAGAAGGAGGGGAGACTCAAACAAAAGAACCATGGAGACACACACTGCAGAGAAAACGAAGAAAGACCAATGAAGGAGAGACTAAGATAAAACAAACAAAGACGAAAGAAGTAGACATGAAGATAAAAAGAACGAAGAGCCCAGGAATACCAAACAATCAACAACCACTCAGCAGGCAAAGACAAAACCAGGAACAAGGACCAGAAGGCAACCACAGAGAAGGAAAATTCACCACCACAGTAGAAACCAAACGCAACATCAAAACCACAGACGACAACAAAAGCCACAGCAAAACCATCAACACATGGCCGCCCAAATTCTGCCTTCACACCACTACACCAGAATAAACGAGACGCCAGGATTGCCACCATAAATCCTCCTCTACCACCCACACCAGGCAAGACAATTCAGATCACCATCAATAACCACGAGGCTACAAAGAAAAAGATAGTGTACAGTTAGAAGCAGAAGGACCAACACACACACACAACAAAGGAGCAGTTGCGCCGTTCTTCCGCGCAGAGGCCTACCCACCAGCCCGCGAACTTCTAGGGGGTCTACTTAATCCCCCCCAGAATACGCCCCCTGTACTTATGACCTTCTGACCTCTGCACAATTGACCTGGGACATAGCAGCCAAAGTCGTCACTACCCCAACGAAAACTAAGGTAAAGCAAGCAATTCTAGGGCTTGATTTACTTACATAATATAAACTTTCAAGTTCTAAAATTAAACCTCCCATTCAAGTAAAGATTGAAACCATGGTGAAAGTCTTTCAAGGTTTGAGTTCTTTTCCCTATTAAAGAATTGATATTGACACATGCCATGGTATAGTGCTTAATATTAGGCTGCACCTTTGGTATTAGAAGCATAACCACAAGGACATGTCCCCACCTTACTTCTTTTGCCAAAACCGCACTCTTAAACTATAGAAAGGTACTTGCCATGGTAAAGGTCATTCCAATAGTTCGGGCTTTGCGAGATACCGTCTCAATAACGGCACTCCACATATAGAATTCCATACTGAATCTGTCTAACACCATGGTCAAACACATATGCAGTAAACATGTTTAAACACCGAACTTGGGTTCTTTGAACACTTTTAAAACAGTCAGTGGCAGATCGAGTGAATTTAATAAGTTCATGATCGTACTATCTCCTAGCATTAGCCCGATACCTTGTCACTGTGTCATGACACTAGCGACACTATATTAAAGACCATAAGTCAAGAGTACCGGAATAGAACTTCACCACCGATTAGTATAAAGGTCAGGATAGATGAGCAATAGTAACTCAGGACATGTCCTCGTTCAGGCTCGCGTTAGTCGGATGGTATATACCTTATGTCATGACATAAAGAAGCTACCATTCAAGACCCAAAACCAACTAATCCATCTGTATCCCTATCCACATCATCCACACGGCAGGATCACCTAAGCAGCTCAACAGAACCTAGACGACCGGACTTGATAACTCTCATCTCTACCCAGACTGTGCTAACCACTCCAGACCTTCAAAGTGTTATATTAAGAGTGTTATTTAAATCTCTTTAACTCATACACCAGTGCGACCCCAGTGTAATACTTAGGAAAATAGAGCGACTTATACGATTCTGTTTATATTTTACACCAGTGCGACCCAGGTAAAATACTTAGGAAAAAAATAGAGCCACGCATAGGACTCTGTTTTATTCCAACACCAGTGTGACCCAGGTGAAATACTTAGGAAAAGTAGAGCAACTCATATTACTCTATTTTATTTCTACACCAGTGCAACCCCAGTGTAATACTTAGAGAATAGAGTACTTCGACTCTGTTTTATTCTTACACCAGTGCGACCAGGTGTATTGTGTTATTCCTAAATAATACGATATAATTGATAAACCCTGAATACGCTGAGGAAGCTAAGTATATCTCTTACAGTTAATGCGAGAGACGAGATAAAGTATAAAAGAGTACCAGTATAAATTATACCCTAAAGTCTAAACCAGTGACTTAAGGTGTATAGCGCATAGTAGAAAGAAAGAGAAAAACAAGTATATTCCTAGTTCCCTTGTGGATCCTCGCCCGTGATAGGCTCATATACTGTATATATATATATCCATTGTTCTAGCATAAATAAGTATTGTTGTCCTACATATTGGACTATTGATTAAAGTTGTTAATGAGATGTACTAAATGTTATATTTTACCCTTTACTCCTTCTGTGCATGTGTTGTATGATTTTTACTTCTCCAGTCGAGTAGAACCTACCAAATTTCAACACAAACACGATAAAAACCCTGGCATAAAAAAAACATTAATCAAGCGTGAGATGTTGGACAATATACGTGTTTTCCCTTGAACTTGACGGTACAATATCCTTTATTAATCATCACCACACTTAATCCTCAGCTCAATGACACCTTAACCCATTATGTACCAGCGACGTCTTTTTTATTCAAGTTCAGCAACATTTAGACGATTGTATTAAGCTTAGGAAAGGATATATGGTAGTTAAAAGGAGTATTTGAGATAGTATATGCAGTCTTTCAATGGGTGGACGTTCCTCCTACACTGAATAAAATCGTCAATAGTTGCCATAATATAATATAAAGAATGTTACTGAATGGGTTAAATTGCTCAGGGTTGATTGGCTTCCTTTGACCCATCTGCGACCCTAGAGAAAGTCAATGCCCGAAGACGATAGCCCCCTTGACATTCTAACAGCAGTGTACCCGAACGTAGGACTTCCAGCACGGTAGTCTTAAGGGGGGATAGTTTTTTTTTTTGGCCCCTCCTTTATCCTCATGCTTAGTATATTAGTTTCGATATTGTAAGACGTTCATTCCATTAGCTTGACAATTTTGAGACCTTTCGCCCCATTTCTTTGTCAATATTAACATATTTCGTACCATTTACGTGTCAATTTTTTCCTGAGGAGCGATAGCGAGCCTGTAATTTTAGAAGGAACCGGCCTTCGGCCGGGCCATTTTTATAATAGAAAATGTACACATTTATCTTGAAAGAGGGTGTAGGGGGGTCTTTTTAAGTTTGATGGAGGTCTAGCGATGAAACTAAAAAAATATATAAAAATAATTAAATAATAAATAATTAAATACACACCAAAAACCAAGCACTAATTTGTTCTGCCGTTTCGTTTATTTTTCTGTAAGAGATAGACAGACACACAAACAGACAACTAGGTAAATAGATAGATCGATCGATCGATCGATAGATAGATAGATAGATTGATAGATATATAGATAGGAAGATAGAGAGATATATTTGCATAACAAGGATATCACGGAATAAAGAGAGAGAGAGAGAGAGAGAGAGAGAGAGAGAGAGAGAGAGAGAGAGAGAGAGAGAGAGAGAGAGAGAGAGAGCGCGAGAGAGCGCGCGAGAGCGAGCAAGGTCGGGGGGCTAACTGGACGTGTAAGCAAAATTTAATTGGGCAGCTGTTTACGGAACTAGAATTTGTCGCGTCAGTGAATTTCCTGGACTTATTATTTTCGTATTATGTAGATTCACTTTTTGTAATACGATGTCACATTTTTAAATATTACTTCAACCCCTTCAGCCTTTTACTTTTAATGTGGCTACATTTAGAGCATTGTATGCAGTTTAAGGGGGAGGTAGTTGCTTTTTGTTAGCCCCTTCTCCCTCATGTTTAGCATAATAGTTTTGATATTTTAAGACGTTCGGCCCATTAGTTTGGCGATTTTAACACCTTTAGCTCCATTTCGTTGTCAATTTTAAGACCTATCGTGCCATATAGGTGTCGATTTGTTTCCTGGCGAGCGA
The DNA here is from genome assembly GCA_037953745.1 of Lithodes maja. Lineage (NCBI taxonomy): Eukaryota > Metazoa > Arthropoda > Malacostraca > Decapoda > Lithodidae > Lithodes > Lithodes maja. Next base: position 1,197 of record JBAKBP010029814.1, on the reverse strand, counting down.
TAGCGAGCCTGTACATATAAGAGGAACCGGCCTTCGGCCGGAACATTTTACTACCGAAAATGTTTTAAATTTAACTTGAGGGGCGGTCTAGGGGGTATTTTTCTAAGTTTGAGGGAGGTCTACAGTAGTGAGTAAACTAGAAAATAAATGAACACATGAATTATTAGACCATAAAGCCAGCCACTAGCCTCTTAAGGACCTATGTGTTATTGAGAGGGATGATTGGGTTCGTTTTTGCTCCTTTGAATCATGTTGGTATATTATAATCTAGAGAAAATTGCATAATGGTAACCAGAACACGATGAAAAGAATGTCATCGTCGTGAAGGGGTTAACCCTTACAGTACCTGTGCCGTCTATTTAAGTTCATTCTGGCTCTTATCAGACGATTTTATTCAGTTTAAATAGTGCCTCAAGCATTTAACAGGCTTCGAACTATCTCACTTTGCCCGTTTTACTAATTACCAGGCTTAGAACTATCTCACTTAATTAGCCTTTTTTTATTACGACATATCCTTCCTATAAACTGCATGAAATTGTCTGAATATAGCTAGAATATAATACAAAAGCCGTCGCCGGTACAGAAGGGGCTAACAACGTGTTTATAGTGTCTTACAACCCAGGAGAGGATAACAATGTTATCCTCTCCTGGGTTGTCTACAGTAAATATAGGTAGAATATAATACAAAAGCCGTCGCCGGTACAGAAGGGGCTAACAACGTGTTTATAGTGTCTTACAACCCAGGAGAGGATAACAATGTTATCCTCTCCTGGGTTGTCTACAGAAAATATAGGTAGAATATAATACAAAAGCCGTCGCCGGTACAGAAGGGGCTAACAACGTGTTTATAGTGTCTTACAACCCAGGAGAGGATAACAATGTTATCCTCTCCTGGGTTGTCTACAGTAAATATAGGTAGAATATAATACAAAAGCCGTCGCCGGTACAGAAGGGGCTAACAACGTGTTTATAGTGTCTTACAACCCAGGAGAGGATAACAATGTTATCCTCTCCTGGGTTGTCTACAGAAAATATAGGTAGAATATAATACAAAAGCCGTCGCCGGTACAGAAGGGGCTAACAACGTGTTTATAGTGTCTTACAACCCAGGAGAGGATAACAATGTTATCCTCTCCTGGGTTGTCTACAGTAAATATAGGTAGAATATAATACAAAAGCTGTCGCCGGTACAGAAGG